>PTEX01000106.1:607475-621988 GCA_003342815.1 Eudromia elegans
GCCCCCTGCCCGCGGGCGGCCCGCAGCCCCTCGCGCTCCCGCTGCCTCCTCCCTCCCCGCGGGGAGCGAGGCCGCAGCGCCCCGGGTCCCTCCGCGCCCCGGCGCTGCGCGGGCGCCGCCAAGCGGCCCCGAGAGCCGCCCCCCGCCCCCGGGCAGAGTGRCCGTTGGGTCCGTTACGGGACGCCCGGCAGGGAGCCGCGCGGCCGCCGCCTGCCCCTGACGGCGGTTTGTGCATGGGAGCGCAGCGCCCACAGCCTTTTGTTCCCGCGGCGCCGCTCGAAGGCCCCCTCCGCTTTCTATCTCCTGTTTTACACCGAGATGGCCCCGCTCGGATTAAATTCATCCTGCAGCCCCGATGAGGGGCTCTCTTCTCCTGCTCCTGGCAGGCTGAAGTTGCCTTTCCTTGCCCTTAGGCAGGCCCACACCAGCGTAAAGCCCGCTGGCACCAGCTCTCCTTACACCAGGACATCTTTGAGCTATGATCGTCAGCCTTCCTGCTACCCCTGGRGCCGACAGACGGCCCCTGTGGGCCTTAGCCGGCGAGGAAACGGGCCGAGGTGGCCTGTGGTGACCCTTYGCTGGGCCCCTGGGCCTCACGGAGCGGGGCCCGCGGCGCCGCGGCCCGTGCGCTGCCTGCCCGCGGCGGGCTCGGACGCGAAGGAGGTGCCGTGGGCGCGCTGAAGGGCTTGGGGAAACGAGTCCGCCCGCTCCTGGGAACCAGTAGAACGAGTTTGAGGAACCTTCGAAGGCAAGCGGGGAGGAACAAATGTGCGGAGCAGCCGGGAGCCGGGCAGAGCAGAAATCACCTTTGTAGGGAGATTTTACGTTTAACCGTCCGTACTTGTTTGAAATTTTTTTTTTTAAGCAATATACTTTAGGCAAATAGTATCAGTCCTCACTAGGTGGTTTTTTTCTTTCCTGGCTGTGTCTCCTTCACATTCAGAAATACTGTGGAAACTAAGACTTCCAAAACTGATGCTAGAACAGCTTCCAAGAAATTCAGAATTTAAAGGTGTTTTTCCGTTTTTACTTTTTAAAATTCTTTTAACAGTAGGTTAACAGATATATTTGGAGTGATAGGATTGCAGGTCTGGTCAGCTGAGTTAGCTGGAGCCAAAACAGGTCAACAGAGTGAAAGAAATTATACTAAAAAAAACAAAAAAAAAAGAGAGCTGATTCAGCAGTTTGGGAGCCAGAGCCTAGACACAAATCTTAGCCTAGCAGATGTTCCCAGAAGTAAAGAGAAGCTGCTGGGCTATAGTGAGACCTGGGGGAAAGCTGAGCTCTTGTCTGAGGACAGGGCACGAACAAAAACCCAGTTTACATGAGAAGTTGCTTTCAGTTCCCACAACATTCAGTAYGAGCAAACAGCAGCAGGAAGAGTAATAGCATGGTTTGCTAAAATGAGAGATTATTAAATATAGCCAAGGGCAGAGTTATGGGCAATAATTGTAAAATACTAATCTTTCCAGACTGATACATAAATTCTAGAGCTGAACAGATTACAATAATTTGATTTTAGCATGGGACCAAGCACACAAAATAACGAAACCAGTAACTTGTGGGCAACACGTTTGACCAAGCCCTTAGTTCAGAATATCAGTCCTATTGCTCACATAAGGAATAATAAGTGCTGGTGGGAATGGCAAGAGGGATAATGGCGGGGGAAAGGGAAGCACGGAGAGGGGAATGAAAGCAGGAAAAAAAAACCCTGCAGCAGGCATATGAATATATCCTAATCACCAGGAGGATTTTTAAAGATGACAGAATATTGCAAGATACAAAATCTTACCTGCACACTCCTGTCCAAAATTATCTGTGACCTGAAGGTGTAGGTTAGTAGGCTTTGCACTGACCCTCTTAACTATTGTTAGGAAACGAAGAAACTTTGGGAGCTGTATCATATTAAAAACTCATGACACTCTTAAACAACAACAACAACAAAGTAAAAAAGTTCAAAGCAGTTATAAAAATGCAATAGCCATAAAGTACAGCAGCTGAGGCACCTCCTCTTTATAGCATGACAGCTTAAATGACATCATTCTAGTGAATTATTATAGCTAAGAGTCAGATATTACTGATACAATTGTGCAATGTTGTAGCTAATGAGACAATATCAGGATAAGAATGAAAGCCTATATTGTAGCTTTGTATACTTAGTTTGATATAGATAGCAAATCAACCCCGATATAATTGGGCACAACCTTATAGATCCCTAGACTCAGAGACAAGACCTAAAAGAGAAACGAAGATGAAACATATAAAAAATTCCTCCCTGGCTTAAAATACTATGGAATACTATCTCTTGTAGGTAGAGTTTTGTATTTAGTATAATTAAGTACTAGTTTACAGTAAGAAAACAAGCAGAAACTTTAAGCAGAAAGACTGCACATAAAACTCTTAGCATTCTGAAATCTGCCCACATCTAAGTTGTTAAATTATTGAAAACTGCTTAAGAGGCTTTCCTAACAGCCTCAAAAAGCTGTTGGAAGTAATTTAGATGCATAGCAGCTTTTTGTTTTCCAACTGAAGATATTTCACTGTGGTGTTATTTAGACAGAAAAGCTTATTTTAAAGAAATGCACTAAATGGTGGACAAAAGAAYGTTCCCAGTTATGATGAGGAAAGCCATTGACCAAGGTAGCAAGAGTGATATTTGAAGTTACCAGAAGCAGAGTAATCGTCCTCATCTGTAGACRCTTGTTTGGTTTGAGCTGTTACAAACATCACTGGGAATACTTGGACAGTTTGTGTTCCTGCTTTCTGTTTCAAGTTATGTACCCTGAATGACTCACACTCCAAAGTATGTTGCCCATTCGTGATCCTGCGCTCTGTGCGCACGCAAATGCCATTCACTTCTAAGCTAGTTCTGCATGTGGAAGGAGCGTAGCCACAAATCCTTAGGAGTTAATAATCTTCCATAAAACTTTTAGCAGAATGTAATTTCCAAAAAAATATATGCCTGGTAGCCATGGGCATGAGGCACGATCATGTGCTTGAACACAAGAGATCCGGCAGTCGCTTGTGTGCGGGGTCCGTGCAGCCTGGCACGCACCRGGGTGTTTGTATGTCCCTCACAGCTGGGCTGCCGCGTTGCCCGTCACCTGCACAGAAAACTGCAAATYTCCTGACAGCGCACCGAATGAAAATGCTAAAACCCAGCAGTACCAAGTTTGGACTCCTCTGCCAGGCACTGGCCGCCAGACAGATGSTGACTGTGCTCGTGACTCTGAACCCAGAGGTGCCACCAGCATTTGACTCCTGGTAGCCCTCCAGCCTGTGCTTCCCAGCACCTAGATGAGAGCAGGGCAGGAGATGTCAAAAGCTGTGCTTTASTCCAGGTTACATTCACCATTCTCGGATGATCCCCACAGTGAATCACAGTCGATGGCCCCGATAGAGCACATTTTACAGAGTGCTTCCTTCATGTGCTAAGAAAGGTATTCCTAGAGGATGTGCTTGATGARTGCTCCACGGTCTGCAGGGAGGTTGAAACCCACCAGGTTTGCTAAAAGAGGGGCATAATGCAAAGTCTTTCCCAATCACCAGAGACTTCCCCTCACCACCATGATTTTCCATAGTCAAAGGCGGTGGTGCTCTTTTACATAAGAATATAGCTAGGAAATATAATTGCTCTCTTTCCTCGGGCCTTCCTCATTACCCAGTWATTTGGCTAGGAGTCCTCTCTGTCCCGTCCATTAAAAACTGAACCTCTGTGAGCCAGAGAAGCAAAAATAATTGGGCTGAAGCAAAGTCAAACAAAAGATCTTGGATACTATAATGTAGCAGTTAAAACAGTGGGCTGGGAGAGGAAAGCTTTATTCTAATTTCTCCTGAAAAGGAAATTGCTCTCATGCCMAGGTTGACAGTGTTAATTTCGAGGCTGTTGCAGACTTACCAGCACAACATGCTCTACTTCAGCCCCTGAGCTTTGCAGCGGAGGAGGCAATTATCTGCTCCTTGGCAAACAACAGCCAGGATCTATGCCCCCTYCTGATAAGACATCCAGCATACAGCCACCGAAAGGAAGAGAAGGAAGTCTGTTTGCAGCTCTCCCTCCCTCCTCCCTGCTAGAGCAAAAAGGCTGGGCCAAGAACCCTGGCCCAGGAGCAGCATAAGGAAGAAGGGAAGGCGCAGCSACCCCGAGCTGCCAAGTAGCGCAGAGCAGGAGAGAGGAGCCGTGTTACAGATACCATAATTACATGAATACCCCGTGGTTTGTGTATCTTTTATATCACATGCAGTTACCACTGTGATACAATCAAGGTAGCACAATCACTCACCACTGCTACAGTCAGGAACAAGGCTTCTGCAAACGGCTATTCACAGCAGGAACCTGGGGTAAATGCCCTGAATTRCTTCTGCAGTAGCCTTTTTTCTTGACAGGAGTGCTAGCTTCCCACCTTAGGCACCTGAGTAGCATGCTAAATTTAACCAAGGTGCTAGGAGGCATTTTATGCCTCGTGCACAAAATCCCAGGCTTTCAAGATCTGCTGCATCTATGTTTTACTTTTTTTATTTTTGTTTTCTTTTCACCCCTATCTGAAGCCACATGCCTCATCCTGCAAAGGTGCATACATATATATATATATAAATATTCTCTGCTACTTATGGGACATGTTTAACTGGGTGTCTGGAAAATACATGGCAATTGTTAGGCAGCTAAACAAAAGAAAAYGACAGCTGTGGCTCTGAGAGCCTACGAAGTGCATGCTAATGCAGGGCTCTGGAGTGCCACAGTCTGCCCAGCCTATGTCATTCCAACCTTGAATCTTGCTGGGGATCCAGGAGCATGGATATACTTCAGCTTCTCCTGCCATGGAAAAYGTGATACCCACTCTTTGTGCAGTATGGATTACAGTATAGCGTTACYGTTCCATTCATTAGTGGCTGGCAACACACGAGGCAAGTCGAAATTAACAATAAAATGGAATATTSTAGGGAACAGGTGCTGCAGTTGATAACTCGTTCTGTAGGATGAAAATGTATGCAGAACTGTGGAGAATTTAAATGTCATTAAACGATGGCATGAAAATGTCTGTGGAGTGGAAAGAAATCCGTCAGCAATAAGCCAGAAGAGAAAACTAAATCAAGAAAGTGACCTTTTATGTGAGCTGGACCAGAAATATATTCAGTACAAATCTCAGAGTGAATACAATAAAGCTAATCAGATGCTTAAGAATAAGAAATAATACTTATATTATCAGAATGCCACARTAACAGCTGAATTCACACTGAAGCAAGACCTTGTACAAACTTGATGAAAACTAACCTAAAATTGTGTTTGATTTATGTGGGAAACAAACAAGCTGTAAACATTGGGGATTTCTGTGCATAAACAGCTTGTGTTCTATATAGTTCTCATATAATCATGCTGTTCTCATCTGCCTGTGCCATGGAGCAGTGTCTGAATGCTAGTCCCAACCTGCTCCGTGATCCTGAGCGAGTTGCGTAACCTTATCTGCTTCTATTTCTCCATGGGCACAATAAGAATAGTAAATCTTTCCCATCTCCCTCCTTACGTCTGGTCATGCTGCAAGCTAAAGCAAGTTTTASCACAATATTTTGTAGCACTTCAGGAAGATAAATAGCTGTAAATTCATCTAACTAAATTTGACCGATGTGTCGCTGGATCACTGTAAAACATCTAAACATGTAAAACTCTAAACATGTTTGGTTCAAAATTRATCATATCTTGCCAAAAGTACATAGTCCCTCTTTGCTGTCTATTTTCTTATAAACTCTTAACCCTAATCCTACGGCAACTCATGCATTTTTATGAGGAGTCATTTTGAAGCACTGCATTTAACTAATTTTTGTCTCAATATTACTTATTCTGTCTCAAGATCATGCCTTGTTATTTATGAATTCACACATATTAAATGAAATTCTGCACTCTTGCCAAATTGCCCATTTGACCAAACTGCTGGTCCTTGGCCGTCCCCAGGCCAAGGGAGGAAGGAAGAAGGTAAAGGGCGACTTCTGCATCCTTTGCAGCTGCACTGAGGTCTGCATGCAAAGTCATACCCCTGGCTTGTAAAATTATGCTTGCACTTGCAACAAAAGTTACTAAATAGGTATAATTAACATAATTATATATTTTTTAACAATTGATACCTTTGCAGTGTTATAGACCCTCAAAACAAAATAGTTAAATGAATTGAGATCTTCTTTGATATACCTTAKTTGGATGAAATAATTCATGACAAATTCCCATCAGCAAGATAGAGATATAAGGGATTTTGAACGAGCTTTCATGTTTTAATGAAATTGCTTGATTAGTCCTTTCTTGCACAATTCAAAACATAGGAAGCGCATAGTGAGATAATGAATTTTTAGACTATATTTTTGGATTAGTTTGTTTAGATTAATTACACATTTTCTAGATCTGCCAGAGAAAGCTGACATGTTTCTAGAAATGTGTTATTAGACTTTGAAAGTAAATTGAGAAAATCATAAATTAATCCTGATTGAAGAACAAGTATTTACATTTCTTGCTGASGTAAAATACGTTTGATCATGGATCTCCTTTGGAAAGCAGAAGTCCATTCACTTTCTCCAGATGAAAAAATATCTGCCTTTCTTTTCCATCTCTCAAACTGGTGGAGCCCATTTAGTGGATGTTAAAAATCAAAATAATTCCTATTATAAAACAAATAAAAAGAAAAAAGTTTTCAAATATAATATTTGATAAAATCATTCAGAAAAAGTATATGCAAAGGAGGAGAGAGAGCTCAAAGCAACTTCCCCATATTCTTTTTTCCCCAGAATGACCAGATTAATKATTTTAATCTGAAATTTAGCTGAAATTTAGTTCTGTCCTTCCTAATAGTAAAATTACCATTACTAATAATTAAATAGCCTTTCTGTACTCATCAAACAAGAAAATAGTTTGCTTCACTTATTCTATCACTTTACAAGATGAAGGAAACTCYACAAATTCAGCATATACGTATAGATGAAGATGAAAGGTTGCTACAGGAGAGATTAACTTCTCATTTCAAATGGCATTACTTTTAGAAATTAATATACTGTTCTACAAAGGGAAATGTCTGCAGACATAAATAATACCAAAGAAGAATACAGAGCTACAAAAACACCGTACAGAACAAAATAGAAAGTTTCCCTCTGCAGAAATAGCAGTCACAGGAAGGGTATTTTTTCTGTGGCTGTGCAGGCTGCAATAAACAAAATAAGACATAAGAGCAACAATATTAACAATAACGGCTTCCACACATACCCTCATTTACTCTTGTTAACAAAATGATCTCCTAAAGAGACAGACAGATGTAAAAGGAGCTTGGAYGGCTCCAGCCCTCATTTTGATCAGCATCATGCGCTCAGGAGCTGTGATGTTGATGCATTACTACATGCTTTACTGTTTGCTGCTTAAAAAAAAGTCCTACTATTAAGCATCCTCTATGAAATATCCAACCTTTTYATTGTTCTTTGAGTACTCTAGCTCCAGGCCCGGTCTTGAAAGCTCAATGAGTTTGAGTGCAAGTTATGTCTGCGGGTGCCTCAGCTTTGTGAAATCCTGGCAACGCTCTTATGGAGCAGACATCTGAAACCTGGGAACAGAGATGAAGATCTGCCTATGAAGCAGCTGGTTTCTGATTATGGAATATCCTGTCCAAAAGGGTTAAAGGAGATGTAGATGGAAAGTAAGAGTTATTTTAGCTTTTTCCCAAAACAACAATCTCAACAGGAAAAAAGACTAATACGAAAAAGAAGAAAAAAAAATGAAATAAGTTATGCAAATAAATGGAGCTGAAGTTAGAAGAGAAGGAGAAAGATTACTGATTTGAAGGTACAGTTCCTCTGAAAAAAATATTGATCTGTTCTGAAGATGGCTTATTAAAATAAACAGATTGTCTGGAGGTTCAGGAACAAGGGAATTCACCTAACAGATAGATTGGCAGAATTAGAAGAAATAGCACAAAGTCCATCTTATGGCAGAAAAAGGACTAATGAAAAATTGTCTTTGCTAGCTCTACTGATTCTTAGCAAAACACCCTAGTACTTCTGTGCTGGAGAGAGTTGGTTACATTAAGAGGTCGTTCATAGGGCCTTGAAGTTGAGGATTTAGTAGGAAAAAAAAAAAGGAGGATTTAAATGGATTAAGTGGGTCATGGGACTCCGACAGAAGGAGGTGTAGATAACTTTAGCTATCTAGTAAATGGTAGAGAGATGATATACGGGGTCCTGAAGCCTCCACAGATTAAATTATCTGGGTGTGAGGCAGGTGTGAATTACTGGGGGAGCAGCAATGCCTAAAGGGATTATTTTTATTATTTGCTGGTGTGAGATAGGTTTCCATTTATGTGACATGGTCACAGTTGTGTAACTGATTAGAGCTGTGTATGCCAATATAAGTATTATCTAAGGACTGAAGAATAATTCTCAACATGAGGAGAAACTGGTAGGGTCTCATTAGAGACTCAGTGAAGTGAAACAAGGGCAGCAGGAAGAGCAAACGACTTATATAGGAAAGTCATTAGCGACCACAAAAAGACAATCTTACTGCAATGGAGAATATCGAAACTAGTCTGAAGAAAAGCCAAGCTGCCGCCTGGGGAACAGACAGACATGCTGCAAATGTTGCTAGAAATCAATTCCTTCAGCTGTATCCATATTCATAACATCAATAGTTTTTTTTTTTCAAACTCATAGATTTGAGTCTTGCTTTTAAATGCTCTTGCAACTGTATTCACATTTACCTATATTTCTCAAGTGATAAAAATCTGTTTGGTGGATGTGCCGCCTTAAACTATCTGCCATATTTTGCTAGTTTTTAGAATATACTTATTCCAACCGAGCTACAAAACAAAACACTGCTTCCCTAATACTAGATCAAAASAAGCAGCTTAAAGCCAGGTTTACCTGGCTACTACTTACTGCTGAACTGCCATTTGCAATCCTACTAGCATAAACAAAAAGCAAATATGAGGGACCKACAAGCGTGATGGTGACCACAGCAGTTTTCCCAGCTTCATCTGTCATCTAGCAAGACTCTATGGTCTCATTTAGTAGCAACACCCCCCTCATCCCCAATAACTTTAACCTTATTTTCTTCTCTSCTTAAACCACAGTTAGTAATCCATCTTTATGGGCTGATTAGGTTCCTTAGTGCTTTGACTATGTATTCTTAAGGGAGGGTTAAACCAACTGTATGCTTTGCTACTTTGCTATCTATCTTAATTCCTTAGACGCTCCTTTGATTGGGAAATTTAATTATGYCATGGCAATAGGTACTTTTTGAATGCTATAGATTAGGTGAATTGATCAGATGCTCAGAAAAAAGGTGTTTGATACTAGAAAGGCAAAACTTGCTTGCAGRGTAAGTACAGGCAGTTCTGAAATCACTCTCAAAAGAAATGTTTGCGTCAATATAATTAATAGATTAAATAGATTCATAATCACTAGGAAGTTTAAGACAAAATGAGACTACATAATCAGTCTTAAGGGAAGTCAGGGGACAACAAATCCCTGATATGTAGTAGATACAGCATCAGTGGATGCTGACTGAAGGCTCCAATATTATCTCAGTGTGAACGTGCAATGATCCCATAGGTATTTCAACTCTGAGGAACATTATTGACTAAATTAAAATTCCTCTACACCTTCAAGCCAATGTCTGTTTCTATATACAGCATCTGGTAGGGATGGTAAATATATGTGGACTTAGGACAAAATAAGACATGAGAAAATTTTAAGAATACAGAATCAGATTTTCTTTAACTTTTCTGACTTTAAATATTTCTGATGCCACAGCATGTCAGGACCTTAATATAGAGTCCTTTCCCAAATTCTGATTTCCCAAGAAATCAGCATGAGGCCCTCATTTCCACAAGAGCAATACAGAAGCAGATCTTGGGGATACGGAGTCAGAAGAGTGTGTGTGTGTGTGTGTGTGTGTATAATTATATTCATGTTCTGATTATATATCCAGATGATTCAAACGCATGTTGCTGCTCTTCCTACCAGCATCGAAAATTTGGACCACACCAGTCACCATTAAAGAGAAAAAAGGCATAATGACTGTCATCACACTGGTTTGTAAGCAAGGCACATAGTCACCTTYGTGAAAATCTACTTCATTAACAATAACAGCAGTGTGACACTTTCATTTAATCCTAATGACTACATAATTATTAATTACAGCAGCTGCAGAAGCAAAATCCCAGGGAAGCTGGAGTCTCAGCTGTATCATTCTGCACAGTTGCCAGGTAATTTCAGATTACTTAACTCAGAAAAAGAAGAAATTGGCCATTACTTTTGAGAAACAGTCATCATGAATATAGAAGTTCTGCCACTATCAGTGAAGATTGTTCTATAAGCAAGCTTGTCAGAGGAAGTACAAGAAGCATTTCTATATATTGTTTCATTTATACTTCTTTGTTTTCACAATGCAATTTATTTTAATTCATTCTTGATGCTTTYAATGTTTTGAACATGTACTTGACATACAAGTACAGCAAGTTGCATTGAATACGTACATGACATTGCTCAGCTCCAAATCCTTCTGAGTTTATAGATGAGGAAGATTCTCTAGATGCCAGTGAGCTACAAAAAACATTCTATTTCTAAAAACATCTATGCTAATTTAACTTAAATAACCTTCTGCTATTTAAGCTCTTCTGAGACTTGAGATATTTCATCTAACTTGAGCCATGAAAAAGTTCTTACATTACTGTTTTAAATGTTTCAAATTATGTGAGTTGTGCTTTTTGCAATTAAAAATAATTATCATGGGCAAATTGAAAAAAACAAACTAGTTGCCCCCATGCACATNTATTCCATGCACTTTTTTTTTTTTTTTTTTTTTTATTTATATACATATATAGGGTACTTCCTGGGTGGGGGAGAAGGGTTCCTGCTCTATTTGAAATTTGTCAGTATTTAAGTGTGGCATTGTTTTTTTTATTCTTCTTGTTGCATTAAGCAGCAATCGTGTTTGAGAAGTTGAAGCAGAAGGGAGAGTAGAACACAAAGCTTTCCCCCCCCTCCCCCCCCCTTTAGGGAAGTAATGAGCCAGATTAAAGACAACACAAACATAAAAGTCGATGAAAAATGGATTAAGCTACACTGATCTTATTCAGTGTGGCATTCTGGAAATGCAGAAAGTACTGCAATGTTATTTTATGAGAGTTTTATATTAAAACCATCATTTTAAACCCCCTTTGTGGAGCTCTGTTCTGAAGAACGGCTGTTCTATGTATTTCAGTTAGAACCATATTTCRGCAGGTCTCTATGCTTTCATCCTTACTTAGATTTTTAAGGGCATAACTGAATATCTTGGAGCCCTTTTGGACTATCAGTATTTCGTAAGTTAAACATACCTATCAGGGCTTGGAGGTGACATTGTGCCCTAAACTGGATGCACATAAACAATTATATCTAGGGTTTGTGAGTATGTGTGARTAGGTGGGCTTCAGGATGCGCTGTGCAGACAGATTTCATGCTATGTTTATCCACGGTTCAAAAATGTTTGTCTCCATATGAAAACCCAGGTTATTCTGTGATAAGTTAGCTGAAGATACTTTAGATAACTGCTGTAGAATCTTTATAAATTTGATTCTTAAATCTGAACCATTTTTCTTTTGATAGTGTATTCATAGATATATTCAAACATACCAAATATTCATACAGAAGTACTATTAATCATTATGGCATTTTAGAGCCCTTTAAAGCCTCGTTTTATACCAAATTTATTTTATCAAGGCCTGTTAACAAYCCAAATGGGAAGAGCTTTACAAACTGCTTACTGATGAGGAAAAAGGTCATTAGCTAACATTTTTCCTTAAGAATGATTGCCCCTTAGCATACCTACATCAGTGTTATAAAATTATTTATGAACCAGCATTCAAACATCAACAGTCCCTTTGCATCATAATAGATGCTGGTGAGCACAAGCATGTCCCTATGGAAAATGCTAAGCCTGTGCTTTCTGCTAAGGTAAGAATTAGCAACCTAATTTCAACATGGTATTAATAAGGCTGTGACCACTTAGCAATCTTGGCAAGCATTTTCATTGGTTATGGAGAAGCCAGACACAAGAAAAATCAGAAATGGTGGTTTCTGCAGTAGCAGAGCAGTAGGAGTACAAGCGTGCCTAGAAACGAGAGGACCACCAATGCACCGAAGCTCTTCGTACTCTGAAAATTGAGACAAGAAACACTGAGAAGCTCAGTAGGCAAGTGTCTGCACAAAATACCACAGGGGCATTTGGAAAGCTTTATAACAAAGGTGAAAAAACTGTGGTTAATAGTAAGAAAGCAGATCCTAGAATTGAAGAATTACAACACCAGTTACATACTGTGTAAAGATTTTTGGGACTTCAAAGACAATATGGTGAAAAGGAGGACAGCATAGGCTTTAATTAAGCACAAAGTATGGAGCTGGTTCCTTAAATCAATCATTAGTCTAGGAGGCCAGGAAGAGAGCAGAGCTCTGTAAATGTGTGAACAGACTTTTGGGCAACAGCCCTGCAGACTTCTGAGAAAAAAATACTTTGGCAGATGCCAAGTGGGACTATTTCCCCTTATGCTGATCCCAAAGGAAACAAAAAATTAAAATGYCTTCATGGCATCCAAGAAAAATCTCAAATATCTTGATGTCTGAAGCTTGGAGTGAGATATCGGAAAGAAAACCGAGACGTTAATGGGCTGATTTAGATAGAACTCAGACACTCCTTTGGCATTTTAAGAGTTTTCTATCCATGCAAAGTCTAATTCACTTAATCTTGTTGCACACTTAACTGCAATTAAAGCATTGATCGCAGTTTCARCTGTATAGCGACATTAACATGAGCGGGAACATACTTAACATTAGCTAAGCATCTTAGCCCACTTCCTCTACTGATAAATGGACTATGAAGGCAGACTGCCAAAAGATCAGAAAGTATTCTCATTATCTTTATGCAGAAGTCATATTTGAACAGAGTTCTCAGAAATAAACCATTGTTCAGTCTTTTCAGGTGACTTGACAAAAGGCTGTATATTTAAGCTATAAAAGAACAAGTTCTTGATGACATTTAAAAATAGATGAAATTTAAACAGCTGACATGGGAACATAGAGTTGGTTTGTAATTTGCTACTGAGTTTTATCACTGTTTCTATATTTCTGTCCATTTTTTTCCATGATCTTTGCCCTAGTACAATAGGACAAGATTTRTTAAAAACAGGATTAAATGTACTCCATAGTCCATGACTCAGACTCCATAGATGGGATGGGAAGAGACTGTAAACTGGAAAATAGATAAGAGTAAGGTTAGGCAAAACAATTCTGCTGATAATATTGAGCTGCTCTCAATTGAAGGATGATTCCCATGAGACACAACCTAAATCCATCAGAGCTATATAGCTTAGACTGCAGCAGTGATAAAGACATTGATCAGTGTAGGTTACAGAACTGGTGCAAGAACACATAGAAGATTTTCCAGTACGACTGGAACATGCTGACCTTTATGCTTCCTGATCTTTCTATTCTGGAACAAAAGTCAACCACTCTCATATGGTGCTGGCTGGTAGTGCTATATTAATACCAGTTAAAAGATCCCTCCCTGTGTCTGAACACACCTTCAGCTTAGTTTTCACGGAAGACAGTTGTCTTCACACTTGCAGGATATAATGAGCTGTTTGCCATTTTTTGAATGGACCATGGGAGTCCCAAAGAATGATTCAATTCCACACTTTTGCTTCTTGACAGAGGCTCCTCATACTTCCTGAGGCCATGCGACCTGCTCCAGGAGTCTGCTCTTTTCTCCATTAATGCTTTGTAATGACTTAAAGATTTTCAACATCGATAAAACTTGGCCTCTTTGCTTAATAGAGCAAATGACATATATAGAGRTAAAATCATAGATTGTGATAACTTCAAAGAAGGCTCTGCAGAACTACATGAGGCAAACTAAATTGAATTTAGTAAGTTAAATATTTATCAGAAGTTTTTTTTCTTCAGAAAAAACCCATTTCCTATTGTCAGTGCTGTGGTATTATGCTATGAGAGCCAATGGATTATAAGGCTTCCCTGCTTTAAGGATTCTCTTATGTTTGTGGACAGGATTGCTCAGGATTATTGAGCTCCCCCATCTCAGTCTGGRGAAGTCAGAGATGTGCAGGCCTACAGCTCTGCTGACTCTGCACAAATGATGTATGACCATTATATGAAGTATTTCTAAATATGCTTATTACAAGCCTTCCAAATATAGCTCTCACAAATCAAACCTTCTTTCCCACTGACATAGCCCACTCCAATGCAAAATGCTGTATTCAGCAAAAACAAGAAACCCACACCTGTAGTACCATAGATATGAATGTAATATCTGTGTATCTTCTGTCTTAATGTATTATATTTAACCTCGGATTTCAATATGGTAGTTGCTTGAATTTTTCTGTGRACTTGGATGCCTGGTTGGCCACTGGGTTTTGATGTTAATTCTCATTAGAATCATAGAATCATAGAATGGCTAGGGTTGGAAGGGACCTCTAGAGGTCATCTAGTCCAACCCC
>PTEX01000106.1:622578-686512 GCA_003342815.1 Eudromia elegans
GGTCCCCAGCCTGTAGGCATGTCTAGGGTTATTCCTCCCCAGGTGCAGGACCCTACACTTGCCCTTGTTGAACTTCATGAGGTTACTTGCCGCCCAGCTGTCCAGTCTGTCCAGGTCCCTCTGGATGGCAGYRCAGCCYTCAGGGSTRTCAGCTATTCCTCCCAGCTTAGTATCATCAGCAAACTTGCTGAGGGAGCACTCCATCCCTTCATCTAGGTCGTTAATGAATAAATTGAACAGAACCGGACCAAGGACTGACCCCTGGGGGACACCACTAACCACAGGCCTCCAGCTGGGCTCGGCACCACTGATTACCACTCTCTGGGCCCTGTCATTTAGCCAGTTCCTAATCCACCTCACTGTCCACTCATCTAACCCACTCTTTTGGAGCTTGCCCAGGAGGATGCCGTGAGGGACGGTGTCAAAAGCCTTGCTGAAGTCCAGATAGATGACATCCACCACTCTGTCCTCATCTATCCAACTAGTCACCCCATCGTAGAAGGCTATCAGGTTAGTCAAGCATGATCTCCCCTTGGTGAACCCATGCTGGCTACTCCTGAGCACCTTCTTCTCCTCCATGTGCCTAGAAACAGCAGTCAGGATGAGCTGCTCCATCACCTTCCCAGGGACAGAGGTCAGGCTCACCGGCCTGTAGTTGCCCAGCTCCTCCTTCTTGCCCTTTTTGAAGACTGGGGTGACATTGGCTTTCCTCCAGTCCTCCGGCACCTCCCCTGTTCTCCAGGACCTTTCAAAGATGATGGAGAGCGGCTCGGCTACAACATCCGCCAGCTCACGYAGCACTCTGGGGTGCATCCCATCGGGGCCCATGGATTTGTGGGTGTTGAGTTTCCTCAGGTGCTCTCTAACCAAGTCTTCCTCTACTCGGGGCAAGTCTTCCTCTCTCCGGTCCCTTCTCATTTCCCTAGTGTCTGGGACACTAAGGGGCTGCCCTTGAGAGTTGTCAGCCCTACCTAGGCTCTGTAGTTCCTGGGGACCAGCCTTAGCAGAGAAGACAGAGGCAAAGAAGGCATTTAGTAACTCTGCCTTCTCCACATCCTCCGTTACCAACGCACCCTCCCCATTCAGCAGCGGACCGACATTTTCTCTAGTCTTCCTCTTGCTGCTGATGTATTTGTAGAAGCCCTTCCTGTTATCCTTGACATCCCTCGCTAGTTCTAATTCCAAGCGGGCCTTGGCCTTTCTCGTCGCACTCCTGCATTCCCTGACAACATTCCTATATTGTTCCCACGTGGCCTGGCCCTTCTTCCACCTAACGTATGTTTTCTTCTTCTCATTAAGTTTCCCTAGCAGCTCCTTTCCCATCCATACAGGTCTCTTGCCCCTCTTACTTGACTTTCTACTGGTCATTACATCTCTATTTCATCTCATTTTGTTGTGTATATGTTTAATTTTTTGACTGGAAATAAATTTAGGGTTGGAAAACTCCAAGTTTTTGAAGAAAGCATTTTATAACCCATTTGATTGTAGGAAAAAAAATCAGGAAGTCAGTTAAGTGCTTTCAGGGCATGGCAAGATCTTCTTTTAAGCCTTGTCAGGTAGTACTAGTTACTGAAGGAGAAGGCTTTGAATCAAACATCTGGAAGCAAATCAGTCACAACATTACTGCCTTTGAAGCAAAATGCACAGTCAGAGGGGAAGTCAGGAGAGAAAAAAAACTCAAAGTGAGTTACTGTCTTCCGTTATCAACATTTATACAGTTAATTTGTGCCAGTTGTGCTGCTGTGCACCAACAGCGAGAGGAAACCGCTGGGGGATCCCGCACAACGGGGCGCCACCGGTGAGCAGCGATACTTGTCACACATGCCCTGCACGCCGGCTAGGGGCACAGCAGCAGCGGGTAGGGGCCGGACCAGTCTGAGCTGCAGACTTGTGCTCTAAGGAAAGCAGACAGGAGTACTTTAACCAAGGAGCTCATTACAAACATATTACAGCAACAGGAAAACATGCCTTCCTGTTTTGAATAAAATTGAATAAAACTCTTCTCCTCGGCTGGTCATTCATAGTTCTCATCTATAAACTGTCTTCAGGTCACACTCAAACCTTTCCTTCTGCGTGGGCACCAATATATTTTCATTTCTTTATCCTGTCTATCCTATTTCCACAAGACCTGCAGGAACACAACTATCACTCTCATTAGATTTGATTTAAACCACTGAATTCACCAGTTATAAACTGGAGGCAGGCAGACACACACATGAACATTACCTGATTGCATGAGGTAAATTTGCCTCAGAAAGCTTCATTAAGGTATGCTTTTTAAAAAACATTTCCTCATTTCAAGGGGAAACATTTTCCAGTTCCMATGCAAATAAGTTCAAAGGATCATCCAGAGATAACTAGTATACAGGCATGGATAGGACAGATAGAGGAAACATTTTAAACACTTTTTAAAAAAAATGTATAACTTTCTCCATTTCAACAAAATCAAGATGTAAGATAATTAATTTGCTCTGAAATCAATTTGTAATGTGACTTATTGGCTTTTCAAGGCTTCCACAATAAGTATTCCTAGATTCTTACATTTKCTGGATTTGCAGATTGCATTTAAATCTTGATTACTTTTCCCCTGAAGAGCTGAGGCCACTTGCTGATGTAGCATGTGAATTAGGTCTCTATTRCAGTAACTAGATTTCTAAAGCCATCATCAGACCTGTGAGCTTTTTGAAGTAGTTACCAAAATTTTATTTAAATTAGCATATCATCCAATAACATTACATGAAATATGGTAATGAAATGAATTTGATAAATCATTTTAAATATGTTAGCTGCCATGAGATCARGCTTTACTAATATAGTTATATTCCATGGCTTTTAAGGGGTGAAGGAAAGGTAAAATCTTCTTACTGCCAAGAAAAGCCCTTTCTTCACAAGGAAGAACCATAGACATGTGAGTAGGGGTTCCTATAAAAATAATATTTTCTGCTCTCATCTTTTTACAACATGGGCATCATATTTCAAACAGAATAATTTACATCAATTTCATTATATATAATAATMATTTCAAAAGAAACCTTTCTTTCCATTTATTTTAATGTCTACAGTCTATATTACTAACTGCCTAAAACTTACAAGTTTACTTGCAGAGACTGGTGATCTAATGGTGTGGAGTAMATCTCATTTCCAGGATGAAAAGAATCCCTGGGGAATAAAGTAAAATTCCATTCTTTCTTTCCATTTGCCCTATCTTGTTTCCACAATAATATGAARTTTCGCTGGTTGAATGCATGCCTGAAAATATCTATGATCATATAAGAAATGAATTAAGACAGCATGCTCATATGTGCTTCAGGAATTATGCGTTCCCAGTATTTGAGGCCTTTCATATATATATATATGTGTGTGTGTGTATATATATCATTCCAGGGAATACTGAAAGACCTCTGGAAAGTTAATCTAGAAGAAAAAGCATGTTGAGAATAAAAAACATACATCAAATCAAAGAATGGATTTGCTTCTCTATAAATAGAAGTGAGCCTTGAATATGACCAGGACACAAAGCTAGATCATCCTTGCAATGATCTTCTTCATTGTGCAGGTGGTTTAATTGGAATAAAGTATTATTTATTCACAGGCCTTATCCTTATGAGTACATTTATGCTAAGGGAGGATGAAGAATTGCAATAGGCTAAAAGTTAAGCAGTTTGGCTTTTTCAGTACCAGCAGAAATAGGAAAAAAGTATATCAGATTTTCAGAAACATTATACACATGTGAACAGTTTCCAGCTTCAGAGATGGGTCTGTATGGGTCATGTGAAAAGAACCAAATTAAGCATGTCCATTACAACRTGCTTGTCATTGGTTAGTCAGTATGTCAAACAGAATATTGCTCAGGTTTGCAAACTGCAATTTTAAACAGGAAGCATTTATATTATGAACTGGAAATTTGCCACAGGTGATAAATTAAGAGCCCTGAACTGTTTCAAGCAGCTTTGTGGGAATTTGCGGGGGCATATTAAAAGCAGTGGGGATACTTTAAAGTTTCTTTACTAATGGCTGTTAAAAGGCATGCTTACAAAGCTGAAATTAAAATAKTCTTGAAAATTTCAGATAATCTCTAGAAAGGCTAACTTTTTTGAAAGCATCATTTATACATGATGTAAATATGATGCAGTTATGTTATGATATTTTAAAATGAGATGTGTATTTTTCATATTTCCTCAAATTGTACATAGCTTTCAGCAGTCAAATTTCRAAGATAACAGCAAGTCCAAAGTGGCACTGATAAGAGTTCTTTTCCTTATTAATTACCCAYCTAGTTGTTTCAGAGCTTCTACAGATACCATCAGGCACTTGTTTACACTTCTGGGTTCCGACAACTGCTGTAAATGTAGCCTTTCATTTTCAGAATGTGCCAAGCTGAAATGACTAGGCTTGTTTTAGGTGAACGTTTGCCCTTTAAAAAAGGTTACTGTACTCGCAAAACAGGAAGTATGTCAAGCTATGAAATKAGTACCTTTTGCTCCAAAACATTGCTGACATACCTCAAAATCACAATGAATACTCACATAGCTTCTTTGGATGTCACATCTCGTAGCTTGATGGGGGCTGTTTTTTTGTCACAGAATCACTTCTCATCCTTTGGCTGGCTGAATTTACCCTGTGAAATCAGAAAATTGTAAGAAATTACTTTAATTACATCTCAGAGGAAAGCAAGAAGCACAACGTGCTCTTTCACTAACCCAACTTGTGAAACGCATAACAAAAATGAGGGTAGAGAAGTACTAACTCTGTGCGAGCGGTACCAAAAGCCCTATGTTCTACCTCTACTGGTCCAGATTTCGAAAGGACAAGGCCTGGGTATAGCACAGTTTGTAAGGCCCAGAGAAAATATTTCATTCCATGGCAGTCACCAATAAAGAGCCCGGGGGAGGATAAGGTGCAATTCGCCGAGGACGGGCTGGCTTGGACGGCTCCAATACCCAGGCSCCTCTGTGCAGCCTCACAGCAGGTTGTGTCCTCAAGTGTAGGCTGCTTCACAGTGTTTTTAGTTGCCTGTTGGATAGTGACTGCTCTAGACAGGTGGCCGAGGTGGTGAGCTAAGCAAGGCTTTGACAGAGGGGAGCTGGTGGGAGGCACAGCCAGCTTCCTATGGGCGGCTACACAACGGCAGTCGCCAGCCACAGGTCTCTCAGCTTTCCGTTTCATCCCTTTGATTCGGTTGCCTCAAATTCAAATTAAGAGCAGCTTTCCACATGCTGACATGCAGCACAGGGAGGGCAAGCACTGGTGGCAAAGACAAAGTGCAATCACACATTTCAAAACATGTGAGGAATGAAGTAATGGGGACRTTGCCTCCCACGCCTCCCAGGCTTTCATCAGAAGTCCAGCCAGCTCCAAGGCACTGATCTGAGGCTGTAGCTTTCTTGGAAGACCAGCCAAAGAGTTGGGAATTCACTTACAGAAGAATTTCTATTTCAAGCCTCAGCGCTCTATTCCACACACCTTTTACTTTTTTGGCACTCTGCTCAAATAAGCTGCTTGCGTTGTGCAGCTCTAGGAAGCATTTTCCCCTGAGGAATGCAGCAAGAACTTCAGATGTTATCTTACAGTTTGACTGKGCCTTGAAGTACTACAGCATGCCACAAGTATGAGCATATAAGACAGTGCACAGAACTGATATCCATGCTCKGTCTACCCAACAAATGAGAAAACGTCCAAACCGTAACTGAAGTGCTGTGTCAGGAATGCACTGTTTGCTCTTCCACTTACTACAAAATTGTGGTCGGGGCTGGTTGATCAGTGGGATCATTATGTTCAACAACACTGCTTCTCATGGATCTTTTCCCTYTTTCAATAGAACAAATATTGCAAAGTTTTAAATGGGTTCTTTCAGGCAAAAACTTTCAAGTGCAACATCTCAAAAATAGCAGAATATGCAGAAACAAAATTGCTGAAGTTGAAAGTACATAGCATAGCTATCAAGAATGCTCAGCTCTTTGGGTCACATATATAAACATAGACACTCCTCTTATTCATACACAACACGAGGTCAACTCCACTGTATGAAWAACTTCAAGACTGTTTACAGAAACATCCCCAAATTTTACAAGTTTTGTGTCTATTACTCATGTTTCAAGACTACAGTATATTTTGCTTACTTTCTAAATCTTCCCATCTCCTTTACAGAAAGCATTGATCACGTTAGGAAAATTAACGTTTTCATAATTGAGATATAATAATATTTGCAATATGCTTTCTGAATGCCTTTTCTTTGTTGTAACAGACCATCTGTATTCACAACCTAGCTGTTTTCTCTCTCAAACTTTTCAGCTCRTTTTGCCTGAGCTTAAGAGGACATTTGCTCCTGTGGCTCTTCACTCTTATCTATCAGACCTACCAAACTATACAAGATTTTACAGAGCCTTTAGTATGATTCTGCAGCTAATGACATCTAGACATTATTACTTCTTAAAGCAAATTATTGTGTTAGGATGATTTTGTTCTACTTCAGCAATTGCAAGCCAAAGGAAAGCAAAACAAAACACACAGAGAATGAAAAGAGATCTTAAAGCTACATATCCGACATATTTTCCAGACAGAAGATTGGAAGATCTCCAGTGGAATCTTGATTTAATTCAAGTGCTGGAGACTGCACAGCTTTAGGTGYTTTTTCTCAGTTTTATACTAAGTACAGTCATCAGCCTGACCTTGGAATAAACATCTGAAGAGATTATTTTCCCCATTTAGAACACAAATAAGATTGTTAGACATGATTATTTTTCCCCTTAGTCATTTAAAAATCATTAACAGAGCCACAAGTTTTCCTTTGAAGCTTTGGAGTGAGCAAAGTGATGATATCAACAATTACTTGATCTTGTACTTGTCAAGATTTTTCTTTATGTGGCTTGCATCTGCCTTCAGCACATTCTACCAAGATCCAGAGAGCTGCTCATATGAGCACCAGAGAGCTGCTCCTCGTGCTGGTAAATACATAATCTTCCCAAAAGAGAAAGAGCACATGGCTAGTCATAGCACTCAGAAGAAGTCAGGAAAAAAAAGGGAGAAAAAGCTGAATTGTAGGGTTTTATTGGCTTTAGCATCAGGAAAAACACTTTGCTGGTACTTGACTAACTTTTTTTTTTTTAAAGGAGCTAGCCTATATTTAGGAAGTCAAACATCAGCTACTCAGAAAAAGCTTCACAAAATAAGTAGTAGCAGTACTCTTCAATCTGTCAGCTGCCATTGCCTATAGTATAAACAACCCCATATCAAAAATATTCCAAAACACTAACTTACACTTTCTCAGCAGGCATGAACCCTCCTCATCTAAGGAGTTTCTTATTTCATTATAATCACCAATCATACTTCCTGAGGCCTTACAAGCCAACAACATGTGAACAGCAATAAAGTTAAGGAAACATTTGATGCTTCAGAGTTGGCCACTGAAGATGTCCCTGCACAGGGTGTTGGGATTGCATTAGGATGTGAACCTGCCACTTGTGTTGGGAGAATGGCAGGTCTCAGATCCAGACCRCCAACACTCTGAGCTTCCCCCATCACTCTCACTTGCTGGAGCTCCTTCATAAAGGTGGCAGCAGTGACAGGGAATTTCTAGCTCTGTGAAGGAAAAGAAAGGAACCAAGARGAGTCAAAACCTCTTGGGAACAGGGAAGCAAGCAGGCACTGATGCCACCCCAATGGCAGGRAGCTCACCAGCATGGTATCACCAAACAGGCAAGGCAAGAAGCACCCGAGTCAGGTCCAGGAGCAGCAGGCAGCAATTCAACAGAGCACCTGCAGCACAGCTCAAACCAGGGGCCCAAAGCTGGCCTGAAATAGGCTTAAATAGGCTCAGAGGTGAGGGAGTCGAAGAGAGAGAATCCCAGGTGGGGCTGGTCAGGCAATTATGGCCTATTAATGCCCTCAAGGCAACAGTGCTCTATATGAAAGCCCAAGAGAGTTGGTCTTTTAATTATATAATTTTATAAACTCAATATAATTAATTTTTGGGGCATGGGGGTATCACGTTTGGCGGTACTCTCTTCTGTGTTTCTGCTCTAGACCATCTAGACCACCTTAGAAGAGACACAAGAAAGAGACTCTATTCCCATTGACTTGCTAGTGGAAACTAAATGTTAAAAAAAAAGACATGAGAAGGAGATAGCTCTGAAAATCTGAAGAGAATAAATCCCAAACCGCTTATGTAGCAATAACTGCTTGTCCCAGTCCTTATTCCTCAAGATGTGTATTGGCTCACTGAGCATTTAAGACAATTTCATAATTTCAAAGAGAGAACAATTTGCCCCTTTCAATATCTTTTTGATTTTTCCGATCATTCCCTTTCAAAGAGAAAGAGTGATTTGTCCCATATGTAGTAAGGCTGCTATGAAGTCTTAAGAGGTAAAAGGCACTTCAATATTTATTTAGTAATATTGATTTATTTATTACTATTTTTCAGGAAAATAGCTTTGTGTTCCCCTATATTTAGATGAATTCTTTGCTATTGGCAAARTACACAAGGAAGTTCCCTTCCAAACGTCTTTCAAGTTGAGGTGTCTGTCTTAACATGTTGATGATGGAGGTGTACAGGTTAAATCTCAGAGGAATAAATGATGCACATATTTGTACAAACTGTCAAGTTGAAAATTTCCTTAAACCAGGTACTTACTGTCTCTGAAATATTTATTTTGTTTCTTTTTTTGGTAGTGGTTGTTTCTGTTGTAATGTTAACTGAGACTTGCTCGTTCTTCTGATTTTAATTACTCTTGACATATTTTGTTTAAAATTCCACATTGCTGTTGTAAGACAGTTTTATTATAGACACTGCTTAGTGATTTTTTCCCTAGTGAAAACATCACAGTTAGGGGTCTAYTAAGGTCAAATGTTCCCTGCTGCAATTCTGGAAGTTCAGGAGCTTCCCATCACATCTACTAGTATTTTGTTTTCAGAAAGATCTCCCCCTAAAAAAGATCTTAAAAGTTAACTCATGATATGTAGTCAAGCAGATCTTAAGGGGTAATTTATTGAGAAAAATTGGCAATCTCATTTTACTTTTCTTGTTAGCAGAATCCATGCAACTGTAACTTTTTTAGCTTACGTTATTTCTATACTCTAGTTTCCTCTTCAGTTCAGAAGATGATGGAATAAAATAACATGCAGCTGGGAAAATAAGCTCCAAGATATTTAACCAAGTATCACTTTACAGATAATCCTATCATATGTCTTCCATCCGCTTTCACATGGGTGAGGTGTGTTTATGTGCGGATGCGGGAGTGCACAGGGGCTGGCTTTGTGCAGGCTGCGCAATACTAAGCCTTTCAAGTTGCTCAGTATTTCCAACAGTCTTAAGGAGACCTGGGACCATTTAGTTCATCTCGAGATCCTCAGAGGATACTCTGTGGTATTTATAATAYGGACATAACTTACTTTTTTCTATAATAGTCTATTTTCTTTGTTCAGACCTGTAACTGTACTTCTTATTCATGATAATGATCTCAAGTGACAAATAGAGAAGACTGAAGTTGACTAACTACTGTAGAAGCAGTAGAAAAGATCAGAGTATTCCTGCCATACACAGGCTGCAGGGGATTTTTAATAAATATGATCTTTTTTCCATAATACTTACCTAATTTGTGCAAGATGTTTCATTTTGTTGTGTCCAATTTACTGTATTTTGTTTGATTTAGCATTCACTTTGTCCCTGCACTTCAGTGAAGAGACTGAATATCATATCACTGGAATCCTATGTGCATAAATATTTTTTTCCATGAACGTTTGCCTAGACAAAATATCAGTTATGTGGATATATTTATCATTACCATTAAAGTAATTTTTATTATTAATAAATAGTAAATGGATTGTGAAAGTAAATTCTCTATGTTTGACCAACTAATCCTGAACAACTCTTGTCATGTTTTTAAGCTCTACTGAAGAAATGTTACATGGCCCTTCTACACAAGATACTTACCAGTCTTATATTTGACCAAATAAACTGATCTGTTCTTATTCTGGCCAAAAAATAAGTCCATAACGCTTTTTCTTCTTTTCAGTTTTGGGGAGCAGAAAAAGTAATATTGCCTAGCCAGGAAGAAAATTAAACTTTGTTTTACATATTGTGTCTTCTCTAAAGAGAGTGCACGTATACTATACGCACAACGTAAAACCACCCACATGTGGCTGCTCGTGAGCTCACCTCCCTCTTGTTTCCTGAAGAGTTTATAGATTAGAAGGGAGAATTCTCCTTTTAATCCTCTCTGTTTTCTTTCACGAGATGCATTGTAAAATAGTTTTGAGATGTAAACATACTCTCTTCTATGATGACCTTAAGCTTATTTAGGTCATTAGGAGTCTTTCCAAGGACTTGAAAGGGCCTGGGATCAGACTATGTTAGAGAAACTTCTCATTGGTACAGGGTTACTTTTCCCTTTTTTATTTTATATATCAGGTGGTTTCATCCTCTGGTTTACACTATGGAAAAAGCAGGATGTACAGCATATGTTTGCATCTACCATATAAACTACCACTGTAATTTATAGTTCGCTTACTTCAAAACTGTGCAGAATAGAAGAGGATTTCTTTTTGAGAAGTGTAACAAAAGCATCTTTTTTATGTTACTACTGATCTAAAAACTAAGTATATGCAGTTTACAGTGTATGATAAGCTACCACAGTTTATTAAAATAAGACTTAAACATGATTTCATTTACTGAACAAAAGCTTTTCAGGACTGAATATATTTTTCACTCTGTATTAATATTAAGCATAGGACCAGTCATAAAGAGCCAAATGCAGGATAAAAACATCCACATTTCAAGTTCGCTTATTTTATAAAAGAAAAAAAATATCCAACTTTGTGGTCCTTGTTCCCTAACAAAAGGTGCAGTAGCTCACTTGAGGAGTCAAGGATATAAAGCCCTTGCTTATTACTGTAAATGATCAGTGAAAAGTGTAATGTTAATTCTTTAAACACGAACACGTGCTATCTTACTGCTTTGGGGGATGAATTTTAAAACCCATGCATGCGCACTATCCAAAGAATAAAGAAAAAAAACCTGAATACATTGCAGTTTTCATGTGGGTCCTTGCTTTAATTTGTGCCATTCGTGTGAACTGAAGTGAGTCTGGAGCGCTGCGCTACTTTGGCAAGGAGCTTTACAAGTGGCCAACTGGGCATGCCGACTGATATCGTTTTACATTTGGGCACTGTCTGTCCTCTGACAGGATCCCAGACCTGGTTTTCAGAGTAACTGCATACAGCAGAAGTGAGCTGCAGCTGCCCTGGGATAAAATTTGGTAGACAAGCAGACAAAAAGGCGCAGTCTAGTGCACAGCTGAGAAGGGTAATAACAATTAATGCCATTTAGTAAAATGCTGAGCCCTTTAAAATGTTCCCATAATGTTCTAACAGTGGTCAAAATACAGCAAGGCTATTTGCCAATTCTAATCTCAGGTTGTTAAGAAAGATACTTACATAATCTGAAAAGCAGATGTAAAATCCACAAAGGGATGTGTGAATGGTAACACACTAAGCATTATTTTTTATATATTTTGCACTGAATTATCCTAGAGAGAAATTAAAATGTCCTACTACATATTTCCAGGTGGATAGACAAGTAGATCCTGTCTCCTGTATACCTTGTTCTAGCAGTCTGTCGCTAAGAGCGAGAKCCTTTCCCTCATAACTTCATCCACTAAAAGTTAAGCAGCTGAGCCAAGCCTGTCATTTAGCATCCACCTAAAGCTCTTTGGGCTTTGTAAGAGAGAAAAATGTCCAGGAGCGACGCATTTCACCTAGCGTAGACAATAACCTTTGGGTGGAAAAAACTCCTTGTGGTGCTTCTCTACATGTTCTTCTATTAGCTCCAAGGAGGAATCCAGAAAACTAGACATTTTTCAGACCCCCTAAGTGAGTTGAGGTGAATCCCCTCTCCAGAGACTGGAGGAATGTGAGCTATTTCTCTGYACTTTCTTTTTACAAGTTGTTTTCTATGTTTTCTCCCTTTCAGGATGTATTTCAAAGCAATTTCCTGGCAGCATGACATCTGTGTGGAATGTGCTCTTCTGCACGTATGTTACAATTTCAGCAGTTTCCCTCCGTGTCCAGAAAAGGCTGACATTTCTCAGCTAGATCTGAAGCTAGGCCTAAATAATGATATTCTGTATAAAAATCTATTTTCTTCTGGCTCATTTGTTCACGTTTAGGTAAGCAAGTTTTATTTTCAGCTGAGATTATGCAAAAAATTGTGATGCCAAATGCAAAGGTCTTCTCACTGCAGGCATTTTCCATTAGAAGTCCATTTTGCAACTCATTTTTCCCAAGTCTCCTCATATGATTTGAATAATTAAAAACCTCACGACTTACAGTTCTCCATATAAAAAGTCTGCAGGAAATTCAGCCAGCTGCRATGGTAAACAGAAGCAACATCTAAAATCTGAAGTTGCCCATCATACTGTCACTTAATGACTTTGAATAAATATAGTAACCCATTCTTTGGAAAGTTGAAATGTATCCTTGGATATTTGTTCATCAATATTGGAACCATTTTTCTTTTTCCATAAGCAAAAAGGTTGAGTTTGTCAGATGCTTGTGATGAGCAGTGTGATCAGCTTTGAAAGGCTGCAGCTAAATGCTGCATTAAATGTTACTATGTGTAGACTAATGTCTGACYGCAAAACTAGGCAATACCTCCAAACAGAGCATCATACATATTACACTAGCCAATATATTACTACTGCCTTGGAAAGCTCTTCTAAAYCAAGGCAGTTGCTAAAATTTAGCTAAAGAAAAAATCAACTCTTCTACCAACAAGTCAAKTATACTACAAGCAGCTGTGTTAAAAAGGAAAGATGACAAAAGAGATATTGATATTATAATGKTATGGACTGCAGCCTTGAGGCATTTTCACTTGTTTATGTAAGTACAATGCTTAGGTATCAGTTACGTGGAAGAATACAAAATTTTCAGTGACAAGATCAGAGGACAATTTGCTAGTTTTAACTCCTGGAAATAATAATTTAATCTGGTTATCAATAAATGATCACATAAGGCCTAACTAACATGCAGGTAAATGTCACCAAGGAAGTCACCAAGATATCCTTGGGGACAGTGTTTAGGAGTTCTACAGTGAAAACAGGTCAGAAAAAATTCGGAGTACTGATCCTCTTTCACTCCAAAGATGGGTATGATACAGAAGTTGAACGGATTGGCTGCTCGTCACATTTAGGCTCAGACCTGAATTCAGACTTCCACAGTAATCTAAAGATGTCCAGGCACCACGGTTAGACCTAGYGTTCTCTCTGGTTAAGATGGACTTCTCTATGCTAAAATCTGAATTTAAGCAGCTCTAACTAAACTGAATCTTTGGTAAACTTAATTACTGTTTTGTTTTTGGTTTTGGTTTTTTTTTCTTTAGAAAGTGTGAATTAAATTAGCTAAAATTAGCCTGAATTTGTTTGCACTTGAAATTTTGTGTTCTGCTTATGGTAATGAACTGATCAAGGGTGCATCATGCTTTGGACTGTACTCATGAAATATGAGTGCCTACCAGGAAAGTTTAGAATTAGGCAAAATCTGTGTGGCTGCGTGCACCTTTGAGTTCAGTTCAAMGCACTGAGGCAAGGGAATGCCGAGCGATTTCTGACATTAATTGGTAAGCTGAAGCTACAAAATATATGGCTGAAAGATCTACATYTCAAAAACACCATTAAGTAAGACAGCTTGTACAGGTATTGCTTGCAGTGAATAAAGGCTCGAGGTCCTTAACTTCTGTGTTTTTTTTTCTTTTTTAAATTGTTATTATTAATTTCTTGCATAGCATACCACACACAATACATGTCTATGATTAATGAGTCAGAGCTAATGAGTAAGTGCCTAGGTTTCCATGCAGGCAATGTATTCATGTATGTGTCACAAGAAGGCAAATAATCCAGCCAGTTGCTTTCAGTCCTCCTAGAACCCTCTCCTTATTAGACAGCAATTTCTAACTGGGGTATTTTTTTTTAATTAATGAACTCTGGAGGCTATAGCAGAACTAACTATTACCACAGGCAGTTGCCTTTCCTACTGTCAGCCCATGCCCTTTTGCACGGGTACTGATGACTTAAGTAAAATGAGCAAAATGTTAGAATGCTTCTGAAACAGCAAACATGAGCCAGTCGCATGGATTTCCCATAATAACTGYGATTTGAGTGTATCATTTGAGTGTATCTATTTGAGTGTATCAGCGCTGTTGTTAAGTGCCAGCAGTTAGCCAGGCAGCCACAATTACTAACCCAGCTCCGTGACCCCTGGGCACATTGCCTAATGATAATTCTGATAACGAGCTGTAGATATAGTTAGAAGTGTAAGTGCACTATAAGGAGATAGCGGGCTTGCTCCATACCCTCTCATGAACTGGAACGTAGTTAGATTCAGGATACCACCACATACCGTGCGGAGCGTCTGATTTCAAAGGCAGGGCACGGTAGGTAAGCGGGACTGTCTGTCTGACTCTGGAAAATGGTGCTCAATCCCCAGGCTCTTAGAAGCAWAATTTTCTATTTTATATGGGAAATCCGAGCAATAATTGTAGGGATTTTTTTGCCCATTTAGGAAATTATGCCCTTTTTTCTTGGCGGATATGTTTGTTTGCACTGGTGTGTTAGAGGGAAAAATAGTGAACTGCAAAGGATATGATGAATTGTAAAAACAACCGCAAATACTTCTAATCATTCGGACATTATTTGAAAAAAAAAAAAAAGTCTAATCACTGAGTATTTATTGGTTCATCAAATCCGTCTAGATTAGAGGTATAGTGCTGCTTCTGAGAGCTTTTGAGCTCATTTGGTCCCTTCAGTCAGAGMTGGACTATCTGTAAAAATACCTATGAAATTGCTCCTGAAAGTCAGAGGTAATATTTATATTTGTGAGGCAGGAGTGGTCCTGCAGTGGAAAAAAAATAGGGAAAATATCATGCTGTGATTTAAAAGAAGAGGAAATTTTTATTAAATACCTCCAGTTTTTAACACCCTGGACTAAAGTCAGAGAGACTTGTCCAATAGTAGTGATCATTTGCAGAAGTGCACCCGGGCACGGATCTGTTGAATTACAGGGRAAAAAAAAAAGCTGCTTAGATATTGATATGTAATAATCCTTTTCAGCATGGAGATTTAACAGACATGACAGCTTTCAAATGCTTATAGCATCATTATCTGTGCCCAGAAATAATCTTTGGAGAAAAAAATCCAATCCCCACCAAAGGCATTTGGAGACAAAATAATTTAAAATGCAATTTTGCCTTGCTTAGTTTTACAGAAAAATGCTTTACCATATTTTCTCTAATTATATATAATGTGCACATAATGCATATGCTGTAGATACATCCGTCTCAAGCAGATTTCCTTTCTGTCGTGTTTCCTGCTGTATCAGTAAAAAAAGATGTGAACAACAGGATACCACAAACAAGTCCTTTTCCAGGGAGGTTAGGAATGAGTTATTTGATGAGAAATTACCACAGGAACCATCATCTAATGCAAATTACAACCCAAATGTATTTGGATCACATAGGACCATTTCTATTTTTCTRTGTCCCACTAAGTGTCTACAGGAGAGTTTGCTTGCTTTGTATGCTAAAATTAAACACAAAAAAATTGCCACGCCTCATTAACACCTTACATATGATGTTAAGGGCTTCGCTCTTCTTGGCAGTGATTCACTTCTAGTCATTCCTGCTTTCCATGTTTGTCAAACATGGATTCAGGAACCAGCCGGGTGTGCTAGGCCACCCGTCCTGCTCTCGGTGCTAACCTCTRGGGCTAGTGAAGAGCTGCCAGGCGGCTTCCAAGCAGCTCTGCTTCGTCCCCTTGCTCCCTTGAGTGCTCAGTAAGCCACAGCGCCAGTTGCCAGCAATGTGTGTCCATTTCTGTTTGAGAAGTTAGTTTACCAGGTCCTGTCACTACTGTCTCCTGACATCTCCAGAAACCACGAGAGAAGAAGAGCCTTTTAGATATGGCAATCTTCTCTGGGTGGTTAAGGCAGATTTMGCGTTGATTTGGACTATCAAAGTAACCCAGTTTGACTTGGTTAGATACTCTAGCTTTACCCATGAAATCAGTATGTACAAGATTTCTCTATGTACAAGAAAAGTTTTTTGACAGAGGTTGAAGGTGCCTGAATGGGGACACTATTAGAAAGGCAGAAAAATACAGTGCCATAGGGAGGAAAAAAAAAGGTATAAACGTAAAACCTGCTGATCCATGAGCTTTATACCTTCCTTTCTAACTCTGCCGCCAAACGAAGAGTCTACTGCTCTGTGCCTTTAACATGACTGTGTAGCCCAGAAACGTCATCTGCATCCTGAACCACGAGGCAAGTCTCCACAGCCTAGGGTCCTGGTCCCATACAAAGCTCCCAACAAATGCACTGTTTCCGAAAAGGAGGCTTCCTTCTCACGTGCAAAATTACTTGTACATCCATCGGAGCTCCCTGTGTGAWCGTAGGAGGACAGATCCTGCAGCGATGACAATACTGATGTCAACGGGGCAACAGCAATTTTGAGTGGCTAAGAACCTGCCCAAACACCACAAAATCAATAACGATGCATTAGCTCTTCTACTTATATTTCCAGCTTGCTTGTTCTGGTTATTTTGTATTTTCACTGAGCATCATCCTTATTATTCTGCCTCCAAAGAGAAAGTTAGCTAGCATGCTCGCAAGACAATTTAGAGCTTGTGCTCACCAGTTCTTTAAGATCACTTTTATGGTGAAATACGATCATAAGTTCCCTTTTATTTCTGTATGGCTTCCTTCTGTAGGAATGCGTAACACTTTATTAAGGAGATTAATGCCTCAAGACACTATGTGGATAAGAACTCAAGCTGGCATGTATTTAAATAAGTTCACAGAAAAAGAAGTTCAGAAATATTGCCAGGCATAGGCTTTGTGCTGTAATACCCCCGAGTTACATATATTSTTTTCATTATGTTGGACTTTTTCTGGTCCAACAGAAGTCCTTCTAAAAGGACTCTGCTCCTCATTTTACRCTAGCCCTACAAGGTTGCACACTCCAGACCTATCGACCTTGTCGTTCTGGCGCCCTGTGACAGCGATGTATTCTGCAGGCAAGAAACAGGTAGTTTGATGAGTTCATCCGTCCCAGTTCTAAAAAATCCTAGAAGGCCTAAATATAGGACCAGCTTTCACAAACAAAAAACAAATCATCAATTCTTCCTGCTCAGCCCCATCAATCTCATCATTTCTGCATGGCTCCCATGAATATTTTATTTTGCTTCTTCATGTCTTGCCATAAGAATAAATTTATTCTTACCTGCCAGAACTAAAAAATAAATGTTCAGAACTAAAAAAAAAAATTATTAATTTATTTATTAAAATTTATTGATTTTTTTTTTAAGCAAAATTAAAGAGCCATTGGTCAGCATTCACTGCTGAGCTTCCATTCAGATGACTAGCAAATACATTAAACATTGAGCCTAATACAGAGCCTTGTAGCAATTTTATAAAGAAAGCACACAGGACTACTTTGCTGTCTCCTACCAGGCTTCTGATTCACAGCAGCACTTTGACTTTAACCAGGTAAATACCTCCAGGAGTCCCTTTTAAAGGGCAGGATGTTTTGGAAAACTGGTGCAGAATGTGCCAAACAGTCCCTGTTTTTAATKATTTCCTTATTTTTTACATTCAGAAATTCCAATAAACAGTGAGATGCTTTTTCCCTTGCAGAGGCCATTGGTTAAACACTCTCTGGCTAYGATACGCCAGGCGATTTGTTATTCTGTTTATAAGCTACATTTCAGCCAGTTTCCAGGTAGAGAGGGAAGGTTTACCACTCTAACGCTTTTGATTACATCTGAATCCTTTCTCTAAACATCAGCTACCCGCCAGTGCTCGGAAGCAGCAGTTGCTTTGAATGAGCGATGGCATATCTTTGCGAGCAGCTCATCAYCTTTACTCCCAAACCCCTTCAGAACTCTTAAACAGAGGACTTCTGGGCATCCCGAGTGAGAGCAGAAGACAGCTTGAAAAAATAAGACATAAAAAAACTGCCTGGCCAAGTGCCACCGTGCTGGTAGCTCTGGAAAACCAGGCTTTGCCTGGCCTTGCAGTTCAAATTCCTCCCCCAGCATATGCCAAATGTTCTAACATTTATTCTAACTGGTGATTAAAATGCACATATGTAAAGAAAGATCAAAAATAGGGTGAGGAATATATTCTACATGCTGTTACTCTTCAGCTTCTATAATGCTGGTTGTCTTCTGGGGGGAGATGTAAGGATTTTTATCCCTGTAATGGAAACGAACAATTTAACTCAGCATGTTTCTGGGAAGAAGCTTTTATTCTTCAAGATAAAACCCAAAATGCCCTGTCAAATAACACATGTATTTTGCCCTAAGTAATGCCAGGTGCTCAGCTGGAGAAAGTCTTTCTCTGTAAAGACATTGCCTTGTGTAACAAAAGGTCGATGTAAAGTCACACTGCAAATGCCATGGTGCCCTGCTCATTGATTTGAACATTAAGAAAAATGTAAGAGCTTTTTTTTCCTGTGAATTAAATATACAAGGTTTATGGTCTCTCAAGGTTTTTTTCTTTTTTCCTTTTAATTCACAGATTAAAATGCCAGAATGAAAGACAAAGTTACTGAAGTTATAYGTTTTTCCCCCTTTCTTCACTTTTCTTTTTCTTTGCAGCACCCAGGGTGACCGAGCGCCTCCAYGGGAAGGACGTCCAAGAGCACTAAATTCACTAGATGAAAGTACCMTGGCAATTTTTGCCCTGAGACCATAGTGACATTTTTTCTGCAATTTGAAGTGGTGTAATTTCCCTGCTCTCTCTCTATGTCTTAAGGTGTCCTGTGTGGGGTTTGAGGCTCAGGGTGACAGGAGAACTCTTGTTACAGGAGAACAGGAAATTCAAGAGAGGATATTCAGAAGTGGGAGGGCTTGGAAAAAGGCTAGATTTTGCAGCTCTTATTTAAAAATAAATACAAAATAAGCAAATATGACAAAGAAATKATGGAATATCACTCAGGAATGGAAAACGTAGCTAAAGTTAGACTGTGCAAGACAGTCAAAAAATTACAAGCAACGCTTGAAGGGGTATGGACCACCAACAGATCCTTCTACTGGAAAAAGATATTTCCATTAAATCACTGTGTTTTTTTGAATATATATTGGAGGAGTAACAGTGTTGATCATGAGTGTGGGGTGAGCATTAAACTGGAGAGGAGTGATCAAATTTTCACCTTCCTCCTGATTTGGAAKTGGCAAGATGTTGAAGTAGCAAGTTTTCCCGAGGCTATAAACTTTGAATTTTCCTCTTTTTTATAGGAAATAGTTATATGTGGTCAAGCAGAAGTCTACAGGCATGCCTGGTATGATCATATGGTGATGGAAACATCACATTTTTATCGTGCTCCCGAGATCAAACTCTCAAGTCTTTCCTTGTTTTTCAAATGCCCAAATAATGCCAATAACTCCCGAGTTCACCTGTGGATGATTTTATTGTTGCTATCCCATGCAAAAGAGATAATTTACCTTCCTTGAGCACRAACTTCTGGCAAAGCACCTAGGCGAGAGCAGGAAGCGTTTGTTTGCTGAGAATATCTGCAAGTTGCGTTCAGGGATGTGTTTGAAAGACACAAGGCAGCAACTGTGAGACTGCACCCGAGGCGTCGGTGCCAAAAAAATTACAGTTTGTACAACAAGGTCAGTTCAAGGCTGAATTTAAGTGCTTTCTAAACTCAGATAATTTAAACAAAGCTGCTAGAAAGGTCTCCATTTCAGCAGAGAAATCAGACGTTAGCTGACGAAGACCATTAGGGTTTTAGCATTGTGCAATAAAGCTTGTGGACTGTTTAGACAGTGTATGTGGACCTAGGCTTAGCAGAGAGGGTTCTGCATGGCCATTTAAACTGAGACRAGCAGGGAGATCTGCTCCCTGTGCTTCATCTAAATTAGCAGTAATAGCAATGGTTGCAATGCRTTACGCTTAAGTAAATAGTGTTATTTCTGCTGAAGTCTGAACTGGGCAAGTAATGTGAAGCGCCCCCTTTTCCTCGCGGCAGAGCAGCCTGTTCCTTTCCTTCTCGTGTGGAGGGAGAGCGTGTTTGTGGCTTCGTGCTGCGAATGGCGAGTCCCAGGGCAGCCTCACRTGAGCTGTTCCGCCCCTGCCCCGGAGCCCGGCTCAGACACGCTAAGAGCCTCCCTGGCCATGCCGGCTGTCCCAGCGAGCCGTGCACGAGGGCCAAGCTGCAGCTAGGATGCAGCTCGTTTCTCCACACCCGCCGCCCCGTACGCAGCCTGGATGCAGGCGTATTACAGCGTTCCTCCTAATGCACGGAGAAAGATGCCAGTCATCAAGGACGCTTTGGATGCAGAGCTACTCGCACTGTAGCAACACTGAAAATRCCCAAGCGGGACTTGAGAAGCCAACATCAGGCACTCTGCGCTGACATGTAATAAATGGGGTTTGCAACTAATCTGGCAAAAGGGAAAATGAAAGAAAGATAAAGGAGGGGGAAGCTCTGAGTTTTCATTCAATACAGACATTGGAATCAAGCCCCAGACAGGCTGGCCTGGACTTACAGAAAGCAAGGAGCAAYGCTAGGAGGTCAGAGTCTGGGCTGCCCAACTTGGAGATGAAGAGACATTATTTGGGGGAATGCCGAGGCTCTTCAGTGTTTCTGGAAAACCAAGGCCCCTTAAATTGTCTCCAATTGGGCAACCGCATCTGGAAACAACAGAAATCATTCATCACTTTGGACAACCTTGCCCAGTGCGAGTCGCTGGTGGTAATGCRAAAAGCCCCGCGATAGTGGGGAACTGATCTTTCATCTCTAGGCCTTTTCCTTAACCACGTAAGGAACCACGTTCCTCATCCCTGCCAAAGAGCAGTCCGCTGTGGGAAAGCAAACAAAGTGTAGTTCATTTTTTCCCCCTGTAATTCTAGAGTGCCCTAAGTGTYGGTGTACAGCTGTATAAAATTAAAACTTGATCCTCAGCTGCTTTTTTTTCTTTCCTGTAACCACAGGGCCACAAGATTGGAGACTTGCTCCGGGACTGAACCACAACATAGCTAGGCAGCAAGGGAACCTAAAAGTGTGCAAATATAAGAGTGTTTTAAATAGACTGTGTGTGTACTTTTAGATATGGCAGTCCATAACTTTCCTGGCAAGAACTAATAAAATTTTGAGAACCGTGGTCTTGTCTACAATGCCCTGAAGCTGCCTACCAAGTTTCCTGTTTAAAATTAAATGGTGCTTAAAGTGAATTGAAAAGATTAAGTCGGAGAAGATGGATACTACCATAAAAAAAGACTTATTCTGAGTTATGTAACCAATTCTTTCAAAAGTTCTGCATTACGGTCCCCCAATATCTAACAGACTCTGAAGTGCTACAGRGCTGACAAATCTCTTAACATTTGTAACCAAACTGTCACACTAAACTGTACAAATAACCCACAGGCTACCAGATCAGATTCCTATTGTAGGAAAGTGATTTGCTGGTTACACAGTCCTGATCCCCACAGTTACTGCTGAGCCGCTGCTGTGGTTCGAGAGCGAGTGAGCACCAGGAGAAGGTTCTGGTTGTAGGATCAAGTTGCTTGCGCTTATTCTAGAAGATGACAGCACTGACCTTTTTTTATTGCACTTTTGGGACATTTTCTTTGATTTTTTGCTGAGCTATAGATACAACCCTGGAGTATGGTTGTATATTATCACTGAGAGGAATATTTGTTTCTTGTTTCTGCACTTTTCCAGTGCAAGCTGCAGTCTTTAGCAGTTAACAAGTCTATTAGAGGTGCCTTAGAGAAAGCTGTCACCAAGCATTTCTAYGGGGTCATGAATGCGCTCAGTGTCTGAACATGCACTTCGGCGTCTACGTAATAAACCTGAAGAAAAATAAAAGCTTCTTGTTACTATAGAAACCTATATTCATATATCTTTTTCACTGGGTACATGGTTTTCTTAATGAATGATAGATGCAGGACAGCGATAGTTTAGCCTTCCTCACACTACTTCATTGTGCATATGCCACACTGAACATTTCTGTCAACAGTACTTTGCATTAAAAAAAACAAATATTTGTTGCAACACGGCTTATTTCTGCATTTCTTTGTGTTCACATAATTTTAACCACCATTTAGAAAAAAAAGAAAAAAGAAAAAACAGTATTATTTAGACTCACCCATGGTAACTTAAGCCATTGTAAATATATGTCTATTTTTAGTTGTAATTCTGACTAAGCAGCTCATCTGGTTATACTCAGTAACAACAATCCATAGGTTACAACTGTGCTTTCATTCCCCCATAGCCAAATAGCATATGAGGTGCTGTCAAGCTTGCCCATACAGCCATGTAAATACATAAAGGGACTCCAGAAGCCTGAGCTGGACGAGCCTCAGGACAGACTCCAGGGACATCTCCGAGGGGCTGGTGGTGGAGCACAGTCTGGAGCACACTGGTGTGGGCCATGGGGCCACTGTGCATGGAGCTCCGGTAGTCAGGGCCATTCCCAAGGATATTGTGTAAGGAGACTTGATCCCCAGGGTGAAGCGGCGTCCAAACCAGTGCGGAGGTGCGGGTTGGTTTTCCCATGGCAGGGCGGGAAGGGAGAGAGGAGAGCACGTCCGGGCTAGTGCCCTGGGAGAATCTCCTGTTTCGCTGTCGTTTCTCAGCAGAAACAACAATAAAGTTATTCATGCTGAAAATCGTCATGATTTTTAGCCACCAGTCGCTACAATAAGTAAGGAAATGTATGCTCAAGTAGAGCAGCGTCCTACTGCGAACGGAACCGAGCAGGAAGTGATGCTGTGTCTGCAGAAATGCAGAAAATGTGTGTGGGAGTAAGCCCAGTAATTTATCCCTTACGATTTATGCTGCAAACTGTATCAAAACAATCAATGGGAATGCGTGGAGATGACAATATTCAGCTTGTTTGTCGCTCTCCTTTTCCTGCTCACCTCCTTTCCCCGCTTCCCACACGGGCGGCCCCCGGGATGCAGCACGGCAAGAGATGCCCTTGCTGGCACTAAACAGGCAGCAGAGGGGCTGAGCTTTGTCAAATGAAACTTGCAGATAAACTGGTTCGTCAGTGTTCTTGGTGACCGTCTTTAAAGTAAAAATACAAGTAAAAAAGGAGAAAGAAGAAAAAAAAAAGGGTTGGGAGAGAAAACCACAACAGAAAGGAAAGATAAATAAATAAATGACCTGCTTACTTTGTAATATCATGACATCTCATTCCCTAGGATCCCACATCAGACAGCTCCTTACATGTCTTTTGGGGCAGCTGTTCCAAGCTGTAACATGCAGCCAAGAGAAGGTTTGAACTAGGAATTACTTCCCCCCCCCCACCTGAAATCTTGCTTTGAATTTTAGTTTTATTTTAACATAGTTTTCCAATTTAGATTTCTTCTCGGTTATTATTCTAGCAACTAGTGTGAGACACCTTCCCATCACAATAAATAACAGTGCACACATTTGCTTTTCTAAGCAAAAAAAGCACCACATAGAACTGAATTATAATCAAACAACATCCACTTTACTCAGTATATTAGGTCATAATACAGATGTTATTTTAAGTAATTAAAATTCCAACTCTTTACAGTGTCGGATTCAATTAAACTCAGAGGAATACTTAAAGTACATTTTTGTTAAGCTATAGTGGAGAGATTTGCATTACAAATTGTGCCATTTAAGCATGCATGATGAAAATTACTACTGTTGTTGACGTATGCTGTGAAAAACATTAATCCTCTTTTTCAAACATTATTCAATTGTTTTTTTTTTCCCTTAAAGGAAGACAATGAAGGCTTAGTGCTCTGTGTTTAAGAAAGCCCAGGCAAAACAAGGCCTTGCTCTTACAAGCAAAGTTAAACATGAATGTTTAACTTTGTGCACATAAGTACACCCATAGGCTCTTAAGAAACTAATTGTGAATGTAAAGCTAACCATGGAAAAACGGGCTTGTAAGACAAGTCCTTGCCACCAAAATAAATTGAGTAATAAAAAACATAGGTCACAGAAATTCTTAAAATCTTCATTCAGAACCAGAAAAGAAACAATTAAATTAAAATCAGATTATATTTTCAAAGAATAATAAAGAATTGACTGCTATACTCGTGAAAATCCTTGTGAGTGTGCAGATACTTATATATCACATTCTAATCTCTATCAAGTAAATGGTTCAGTAGTAAAAAATATAATCCTGAAAACAAGCTCCATATGAGTAATGACTGCCTACCAACTACCAAAACTATGAAACCAAGAGGAATTAATTCTCCCTGTGCAGTTAATAGTCAAGGAGGAGAAGTACTGTTTGTCTTCTTACGTGCTGAAGCAGCAGTCTATTTTATATACCAATACAAAGACAATTGATAGGAGGAGGGGAACTACATTGCTTTTATATCACAATAATTTTCAATAATTGCTGTAATTTTCTGGCTGCCTTGCAAATGGCAACTGAAATCTGTACAGCGCATGAGGCATAATGGAAGGTGATTTAAAATGCAATGCATATCATAATCATTGCTCAAGGAGGTAGTTAAAGAAATTATATAGTCAAGTATATATTTCACTGTAGCATGTAATCTGTCAAATGGAAGATAAGCTGTACAATGTAGGTGACTGCATTTCTTAGCAAGAATTTGTTAAATAGTGGGGTGTCTTTATACAGCATGAGCAGCCAGAGCCAGAAGGGCTCTATGCATTACGGAGGACTTGCTCTCTTGGTTAAATTCGAGGGAGCACAAACGGTGTCAACAAATGTCACTGCCCAGTAAGTTAGAAAGCCTCCRATATCACTGCATCCAGCAGCATTTCCCCTTTGCGTAAATGCCCTGCTGCCTGAATACATGAAACTCTGCCTTTCTTACAGTCTCCAGCTAAATATGAAATCGAGGTGTCAAATAAGGCTTTTTTTGTTGAGTAACTGTGAAAAATGGCGTGCTAAAGCCAAGCAGCTGCACACTGGCCCARTTCTTTTACTGAGCAGGGAAAATCGGGGTTTGGATGTCCAGCAAGGGAGGGAGTGACTGCTCTTTTAGATGCTCTGATCAAAATTTAGGTGATGAGTAAGAGAAAATTCCCATAATCACATGCAAAAATATTCTTCAGTGTCAAACAAGCTGTCAGGCTTCAAACCCTTCCCAAAGACGGAGCTCCTCAGCAATTCTGCTTGGGGAGCTTAAGGTTACTGTACAGCAGGGCTTTCTGAAAAAACAGGTTTCTCAGTACTCAGAAGAGTGGAATTTACCAAATCATTTTTGCTAAACGTGATAGTTTTTACCAAGTGTCATTTTTGGCAGGCTGTTGSTGCTGCAGACAGAATAATTGACTGAAACGGAGTGCCACAAGGATGCTAATGGGAGAGTCTCAACACAGAAGTAATTASTTCAGAGCAAGACAAATCCCTGGTAAGGAGGTTCCTTCACCAACAAACATGGTTGATTGTATTTGAGTAACTGAAACCAAATCAAAGTCTAACTGTTGTTACCAAAACAATTCTGCTATTAATTGCTGTACTATTAAATGCTCAGTACTTGCTGCAGTTTTTTCCCAGTACAAATAATTTTAAAAGTTTATCTTTAGATATGCTCTCTGGGTTCACTGCTCTTAATTTTTCAGTTGGATAGACACCTCACTGGCTTGTACCTGTGGAAGTCAGAAGTCTGCATAATTTCATTAGTTTCTTGAAGGGATAAATAACGATAAGCACATCCCCAGCACTCCAAATATTGTGAGTAAATAGAAAACCAAACCAAAAAGGTACTGGCTTTAGTGAGTCTCTGTCTTTTCATATTTCAGAAATTAAAAGCATACATGACTGCCTACATAAGTATCCTTATTACATTAGCCTATGAACCAGAGGTCCAAAGTCACAAAAGCTTTGACTAGTTAGTAGTTGCATTAAAGTTTACTTCTAATGCTTTATTTAAAAACATTATTTAAAAACATTACATTTCCCACATGAAGTATGTGACATTTTAATGGTTGGTATCAAGAGATAATCTGTTAGATGGTATGTTAAGCTGAGGCCTTGCAGCAACAACAAAAATTAGCTTTAGAAAATACTGTCAGAAAGAAGAATTTCTAGCCAAATCCATGTAACCAGAAGAGGGTAGAGAACATGAGCTGTTTGTTAAGAGTTAGGCCTCTCCACTTCCAAAAGAATGTTTACTGAATGCAGGGAATTGTGTAGAATGCTTTCTCACAGTAAAACAATTAATTTTGCAATATTATTTCTCTCTCTGCTGACTATAGAGCACTGTATGAAGATAAAAAAATAATGGTTTATAGTCCCAAAGTGTTTGCACTTTAAAAATAGGAAAAAATTGTCTGCTCTAAAAAAGCACTCTAGAGACATTTATTTCACTTTCCTGCTGTACCTGTATGGCAATAATTGTGGATTCAGTAATCTGTCCCCAGACCAGTTCAACTTCTTTGAAACAGCAAGAATTAAGGGCTATACAACTAACCCTACTCAATAGGGGAATAAGCCCATATGTTTATTTTGTTCCTACATTTTTAATGTCTAATGTCATATTGATTTGTCACTTGTTTTTAGGGACAATTGCAAGAGAATAGCTAAGCAATAAGAGATGTGAAATTACAGGCAGTTGAATGTAGACCTTCTTTATGGCTCTACTCACTGMTGTAAGCTACAAGGTCTATTCATATTGAGAAGACATTGCTAAAATCCATTTCCATTTGAATTTTTTGGTATGTTTCCGACCCTCCCCACTCCTGAAACAATAAAGTTTAATCCCTGCCACCTCTTTTCAGTAAGTACAATATCCACTTCAAAAATAAGGGTGTTAGTGCTACCATATCACAAAGGACTATTAAACACTCACATGACTATTATATGGGGATATTTCAATGAATTTGCCCATAAATATTCTTGTATACCRTGCAGACACGGTATAAGTGTCCAAAATTATCTTCTCATTTCTCTATAGTCTATGACCACAAAATCTGTCTCCATATCCCAACCACTTTTAGCTTTTGGTGGAGATTTCATTACACAGGGGCTGTTTCTGATGCCTAGAAGCAAAGGGGGCCTCTACATCATTTTATCTGGTATCTCTCCACTTCCATGTGGATCATCACATCAGCAAATGTTTTCAACCCATTATTTTGGCAAACAGAAATGTTCTGGTGTGATCTCAGGGAGAAGCCCATCAGCGCACAGTCCTGAAGCTGGTGTGAGAGGGCACCGGGCTGGACCTCTGAGGTTYTTTCCATGGCAAATAGCTGTGACGTCCCTAATGAGGGAATCTACTTCTCCGCACCAGTGTCTCCTCTTGAGAAGGTTACATTTTGTTTGACTTGTTTAATTAGGTGGTAAATGTTTCATGGCAGGAGCTGTCTTTTATCATGTTTTAATTTATCCCACAAYACAATGAGACCCTAATCCCATTTGTTGGGACATCTCATTACTACTGTAACATAAATATAACGTTCATCYTCAGAAATAGCTGCAGTGCTTGGTTCGGCTAAGGGAGAATAACTGCCACTGACTTTATTGAATTTTCATCTTAGAAAACRCGTGATCRTCAAGATGACCCAGGCAAACTCGGATACCTACCATGATTCCTAAGATCTTTTACTGTGTGTAAAAGTACTGTGTGTAAAAGTACTGATGACCCAAATTCACTATCCTTCAGTAAGTAGAAATCAGTAGAAATATTTATTATTGACATTAACACATAAACTCACATTTTTCATTAAAGAATCAAATATATAGTCAACGCACTTTGAAACAGAATTTACGGGTCTCAAACCTGTACTTAAATAGCTCTCACAATGCAGACTTTATCAGGTTTGTAAATGGTGGTATAGCAGACCTGCCAGCGAGTGAAAATTKGCGATGTTGCCACAGAGCACTCTGACCTGGCACCAGCTCCGAGCAAGTGATGTCCCCAAAATAGCGTCCTTGCTGTGACTGACCCACCTAAGCCGGTCCGTCAGCGTCATCTTGCACACTCGTGATGCTCTCGGGAATGCAGCAAGCAGCAATTCGGGGTACTTAAACAGAAGAGGAGGCTTCGGAAAACAATTCAGCATAGGGTCTGTTTAATCATAAGCTTCTCTAAATACTGAGGGGTAAAGGTCTTTGGTAGGAGAGCTATTGCTCCCCAAGTGCACTGAAACAGTGTCTTTAAAATCTACTGGTGAATATAGGTTTTGTGAGAGGTGCCAGGCTCATCTTCAGACTGAATTTGGTCTCTCTGACTTTATCCCAAGAATAGCTACAAGAAGAGCAAGCAATTACTTCAGCAGTGCGTCTCCTCTCTGAACACCATGATCATCTACAGGGGAGAAAGCAGGTCAGTGCCTGCCCTCTGCTTCTCCCTTGGAAAAAAMCACTACTAATTTTTTCTCAGTTTCTGGGGTATTTTTGACTACACTGTTGTGGATACAAGAGAACACCTTTGCTGGATGTATACCACAGCCATACATCTAAGTGAGATAMATGGAAAAAGATCATTAGTACACATGATAAATCAGTGGTACATATCCGTTTTGCAGACAGCATTAAAATTTCAGTCATGTCCTGCGACGGAAGAAAAGAGAAAAGAATTTTAAATAGATCCAGAAATGAACATGATTAAAGACACAGGGGTCTTCTATGTTAGAAGTAATTTAAAGCATTAATATTAATTACATTYGGAGAGGAGGAGAAATATAAACTGAAAGGATGATATCAAGAAAGTGAGTCATGAACTTGTATTTTGCTTAATAGGAAACTATTAAATTTAAGTAATTAATTTAGAAGAGATATGCAAAATATTTCTTTACACAGTATACCACAGTACAATGTGTCACTCTAAAATGTGTAAACCAGGCAGATGTCTTTGCAGAGCTAAAAGAATTATCACTGACTTGATTAGGAAAAAATGTTGCATTTACACTAGCCWGGTTAAAACAATATTATCCAAGCCTCCAATCAGTACACTTCACAAACACAAATCTTTTGCCAAAGTAAAACAAACAAACCAAAAAAAAAAGAGAAAACAAAAAACCCCACACTCTTCCCTCTGCGCCAATTCTCTTATTTTATAGTTTGAGATAGCACCGAGGAGTTGGTTTCCCACATCCCTCCATCCTACAGAAAGATGGGATGAGATAGGCTAGCATATTTGTACAAGTATCTGACCCTCAGAGTGCAGCCCATACCCTGGGAGTGACCCAGGCTGGACTTGCGCGACTGGGAGTTTCACCTTTCCTTATGGGAGAGAAGGAGGCAGCCGTGGGAACGGCACGGAGACGGCCGGACGAGACGATCGCCGCATGTTGGCCTTTATTGACAGCTGCCAAGCAGCACCGGGGTCACGGGCAGGGTGGAAATTGCTGGCGGAGGAAATGGGTATCAGTTTCCCAAACACTGCRCCGGGTGGTTCCACAACTGCACAAGCTGCTCTTGCTGCTCAGCTGAGGGCGGGCTGTAGAAGAGGAGCCCACGTCTCGGAAGTGTGCTGAACTCCCTTGGCTTGTTTTTACTACCTTTTAATGGATCTGTTGTTGTTCTATGCAGGTTATTGACATAAAAACACACTGAGCATCACAATATTTTGGCTATATTTTATSCCTCACTGTTGAACAGGCTTTTGTGCCTCACTGGTGGACATTATTTTTTTCACCTCAAAACTGGGAGCTTAGGAAAGTATGGAGACTCAAAATTACATATGAACTTTATCATGATGTGAATAGAAATAGTGGAAAAAACATGTTACTTATTTGCTAGGAAGGCTGGACCTGCTTTTCCAATCCAAGTTAGGGAACCTGAATGGGCGATGGTATTTTCTTTGATAGGCAGTTGGAAAGCTGAGTTAGGCATTAGTGTGTTTTTGTAGAAATCTAATTGAATAGCATCTGCCTGAGATTTTCTTTTTTTGGGATTTAAAATCAAGCACAGAAAATGTATATAATTTACTAGAATGACTCTGAAGAATGTCTTGAGAACTGCATGTAGGCCACTCGAACATTTAGGGTAATGCAAGGGAACATAACCATAATCAAGGCTGGCAAAATGGGTTCTGTGAAGCATCAACTATGCAGAAGCCAGTGCTTCGTRGCAGAGAACTGCAATTGCTCACAGACCGACTTGCAGGAGAAGCGATGGGGGTCACCTAAAGGGGCCTAATGAGGCACTGAGWACACCAGCACACCCAACACATCGCTCCCCTGCCGGTGCAGGGAGCGCCTGTCCTGAGAGCCCTGCGCTCTCCCCCTCTTCTGTGACTTATTGTCTGCAATGCTGCGCTGGCAACAATGGTGCCAGGCTTTATTTTCATCACATGTCTTCCCTGATGGTAATTTTGGGCTAYACACTATAATGACCTGATTTTGAGCTGACAGACAGCTGGGGATTTTTTAGGATTTTTTTTAAAGAGACTACCACTATCTAATTTAACTTTATAGTATGTGGAAATTACTAACTTCCTTATCAGTCCAGCTCCTCTCCTTATCTGTCCCTTTTTTCAACTCTTGCTCATTTCAACATCATTTATGACCTTTTTACTATTTATATTTTGAAATGTATTAAATCTCACTTCYACTTGTGAAGCACAAAATGGAAGAGACAAGGCAGTCTCCTATTTAGCTCTATAAAGAAACTCATGCTACATTGAGGCAATTTGTTACTTAGACACCGGCGCTCTGTCCTTATTGATTTCTTTGATGTTATTTATAACCTTGTTATGAAGCAGGGTTTTAAATAAAAATGTTCTTACGATTTGTTTTCAGGTTCACTCTAATGCCTCCTGTCTACATGCTCATTACTTCAGAACTTAGCATAATCACACAGAAATAATTAATCTCCAGCTGAGATTYGTTAAGCGTGCAGGAGAAGGGGAAGGTGCCTGACTGCTCCTTTTGCACTTCTCCCATCTCAGGACCGTCTGGAGCCTAGGCTGGCCTCTGGCGTAGCTGCACATTGCCTTGGGGCTGCTGCAAATGAGGCTAGCTGTCAGCGTCTTCAGGGAGCGTATGTGGCGCGCGAGGCTCCGAGGCGCGGGCAGCGCCTGGGCTGTATAACCCCGTGGGCTGRGCTAGCCCCCCGGCTTGTGTCAAGCTGAGGCGACGGAGCTAGATCTAATCTGTCCAGAGACTTCTCCCCACGCTAGGCAAATGCTTCAAAAATTGGCTAAGTTGGCTTTACAGTTCATTTCTGTTACTAAATCATTGTGAAACAGACCACAGGGAACTAATGCATCCAAAATTTCCACTCTGCTGAGAATGTATTGCTCCTTAAGACTAGATAAATAACAWTTTTTACAGAATAAAGACTGTAGAAATACAATATTTTAAACTTGCCGAGTCATCTGAAATCTTCCTACTCCACAGACCTATCACTTGAAGACTTTCTGTTGTGAAAAGTAACCTAAAGGGAAGCATGCAAGAAAAACGTCCGCTACACACTACTGCAAATGCTCCAAGGCACGTGGGACTCATGCACACTGACTTTCCTCCAAATTATACATGGGCAGCATAGAGAGGGTTTCCACAAATGTAAATGTACAATAACTCTTTCTGTGCAGGAATAAGGGATATTGGCGCTTCCTGCCTGTAGAGCTATGGAAAGGCCAGTCTCAGCTTTACGGGTTGGATTGCTGGCAGTCTGCTGGAGAGGTGATGKGGGTCCTGTCTGGCCTGCAAGCCTCATTTTTTTCTCATGAACTCAAGTGTAAAGGGAGAAGAAGACCAGGCAGCTATAGGGTAAACCCAGGTCTTATTCAAGTTGTGGCATATCACCGTATACCTTCAAACCTAGAGAGTAGGAAGCAATTCCGGCACCCAGCAGTTCAGGCAGAGACTGAGCAGGCAGAGATGCTAATACTGAAGTGAAGATTAAGAGAATCAATATAGTGTGTTGTCTTCTGTCTCCCTTATTTCCTTCCCAGTGATTTCAGCTGATTGCTTTCCAGCTATGAGATGAAAAGCATAGCTCTCTTCTTGGCTAACTCTGAGCTACACTCAACTCTCTCTGATGGATGCTTCTTCGCAGAAGAACACACGTACTTTCAGTGGCATGTAGTTACTAAGTAATACTTGTAATTGCGTGTCATACATCACAAATTCCTCTGTTTTCCCAGTACCAAGCACTGCCTCATCATGTGCACAAAAAGGAGCATTCTTTCACATCTATCTTTTGAGCTGAGGTAATGAAACCCACTCTGTTCTTATTAATTAGAAGTAYAAGATTAAAACCATGAGGTCTTGGCTGCTATGAAACTGGTTTCCTTAGACCTTGGATATCATTTGTTTTTAGAAGAGATTGTAATGAGTAAGCTGTGGTACACTGCAGAGCTTAAAAGACAACCAAATGAGGTAAAGACATGACCACAGAGTCARGGGCAAAGAAGCACAGTTAGTCCCTGCCTTGCCCATGCTGTGATGTTCATTCATCTCAGTCTTAACTCGCCTGAGCTTCTAATGTTCCTAATGTTCTTCCATCTGACAGACTTCACACTCAGGAGGTTGCTGAAATAACTCCATAGAGTTACAATGAACTAACCTGCCTAGGGAGCTCTGCATATCTTGAAGGCCACAAACATATTTTACGAAATTTCCTCTATGCCATAATGAAATAGGAATAGTGAGAAGAGGTAYTGTGGGTTTAACTTGAGGCTGCTTTAAAATTTTCCACCTAGAAATCTCGAACACTAGCTGTTCTGCTGATTTTATTTTCAGAATGCCCATGTTTTCATAATGATTTTTCCTTATTTAAAAAAATTAGCTTTTCAAAACTGATTTTATTTTTGTCTAAAGAACAGTCTGGGGAAATGCTTCTCTGAAAATTGTAATTTCTTCCTCTCCTTCTTCTTTCTTTTCTGCAATAATACATTTAGGAGTTTTATATTACTTTTGAATAAAAAATAGAAAGTCCCTTCAAAGGAGGCAGGGTAATGTTTCACCCGAGACTAATCTGTGATGCAATCCCCTTGCAGAGATGAAGAGAAACCTTAAAATTAATATTGAAAGCAACTATTGTTTGTTTATTTTGTCAAGTTAATCTTAATCCAGATCAGTTGCCTGATCCAATTTGTTGACCACACACACAAATGTGTATGTTGGTTTAAGCTAATTCCTGTCAGCAATGAGAACCTAAGAGGACTGCTTCTTTCAGATGCTGAAAGTGCYGTATTCTTCATATATTATCATCTTCACATAACACTGAGAGTGCATCTGGAGCTAGTATTCTTAGAGTAGTGTTACCTTATATTAAAATTATCTGTAAAACTGATTTGTTAGACAGTAAAATTCCTTGTGATTATTAGAGATGAGAGATGAGAAGCCACCCAGAAGACAAAAACTTCAGTCTTGTCTGTTTGTTCACAAATAACTTATAAGTTAATGCTCACAGAGTTGACTATCATGATCTTTTAATCAATAGATTATTCATGAACACATCTACTATTAATGTTCAAGACTAATAACTAATACTTAGTTATATAACTAAGATTGTCAGATATGATACTGGATTATTCCTGTATTCAAATTAACCAATTAATTAATTAAAATGGCTGAAAAAAGCATTGAGAGTATGATCTTTCAGGAAAGGCATCAGGAAAGAAAGGAATATCAGATGCTGCTCTTATCAAAAGCTGCTTTATGATAGATAAGYAGATATACTAGATAGATAGACTGGATAGATGGAGCTCAGCTATGCCATAGAAAGTAAGAAAAACAGGGAAAGGAACATAATTTATGTGTTTTCTGAGCACGATATTTACCAGATTCTGCTTAATAGAAATTTATAGGAACATCTTATGCTTTTAAAAAGCAGGTCTTCTGACTACATGATTCTAACTACATTTGTCCTCTCTTTACATTCACAGAAGGTAGATGTGTTCAGGCTGTTTGAGACCGTATATTAAAATCAGCATCTGTTTTTTTTGCATAATCCATTTATCAGAGCTCAGGAAAGAGAGGGTGGGAATCTTGTCCCTTTTCTCTTCTGTGCAAGTCAAGTGTTTCATTAGTATCCTTGATATTGCAGGTTATCATTTCAATCACCAGCACAAAGTAAATGTGTGGCTTTGTGAACTGAGAAACACATGCTCAGCTGCTTGTCTTGMTGTCTTACTAAAACACCTCTCTTCTCAGAAATGTTTATGCTCTTGTACAGCTAAAACACTGTAACATATAGTGAAAAGAACATCTGTTATTTGTACTAAGTCAAGATTTAGCTCAGAATTGCAAAAGAGCAATTTTTTGAATAATTGGTGCTCTGCTTGTCTGATTAAGATGTATGTTCTTGCTTTCATTCTGTGTTATTCTTGATATGACATATCTCATTAGATAATATTTTGTTGGTATTAATGAGGCTACTAAACTGAATTCCAAAGCTTCTCCCTTTGTCACAGTTTCTCTTGTAATATTAATGACTGTTAAAAATAACTGGTTCTGTTTTAACTGTTTCCTCTGCAACTGTGTGTGCTGGCTATATTTTACTTGTCTGTGGCTTATGGGAYGGCTCTTCCAATGTAATGAACTCATTGATTGAATACTCTGCTGTTTCAAATAAAAACCTCGGTTGTTCACCGATGAGTGCATGATAGAGATTTTTCTTTCATTATTTATGAAAATAATGTGTTTTCTGCTTTCCCCTCTTCAGTAAAGGAATCATCTTGTTCTTACAGCTCCAGAATAAGCTTTAGTAAATTGAGGTTCAGCACAAAAAGACACAATTCGCATTTGCTTTTTGTGAAAATCTGAGCAATTGAGTTTTTCYATCATCAAGGTCAGCGAAGAACAATTTCCAAAACTATCAACATAAATATTTCTAGAACTCAAATTTGAAATCAGAGGTGTCAGAAAACCTTGTGCTCCCATCTAGTCAGGGAACAGGCTCATCTGTCCATGTCAGGTGATTTTGTCATGTCATGTCATAAACCACATGAAGTTTCGCAGTTGTGGGAATTCTCTGAGTAACCAGAGTTTGGCAGAGTATTTGTTATTGGAGAGAACTGTTTCAGGGTATTACCTACAGAAGCTTCAATTTCAGGATGCCATTTAATGGCAGATGAATAAACTGAAAGTGAGACTGTCATAACCTCCTGATTCCTTGAGTTCACAGAAAAATAAAGAGTCATGAAAAAGCAGCATGAGGTAAATACAAACAAGTAATTTTGAAAATGTAATTTTGATTTTGTGCATTTCTGCAAGCAGAAGTTAAATTATGAATTTCTTTTTTAAGTCCAGAAATAACACTGGCTCTTTGTAATCGTTTCTGGGAAAGACTATGTTGTCCATAAACAGGCAAGTGTGTTGTGGCAGAACTGGTGCAGTTTATCAGCTTTCTTTGTGTTTAGGCTACTTTAACAGCTCAACTAATAGTCAGCTGGTGAACTATTTTGAATTTCACAGTATGCTTAAAGACTTTTCCAGGTTGTATTTCACAGATCTCATAATTATTTTGTGTATATGCATTTTTTTTAAAATACTCTATATTTAGAAACAATGTCTACTTTATGTTGCTATATCTCAGGCAGAAGCAAGAGGGATTGCCTTTTCTGGAACAGAAGTTTTTAATTGATCTGCTAGAGCTTTTGCTTCAGGCTGCAGCAACCCCTTAGCGGCATGTGCAGTTCATTAAACCCTTTAATTCTGCCTGCTATCGAGCTGCATGCAGCTTCACATTGCCATTTGCAGAATAATCAGCACTGAAGCAAACTAAAAGACGAGGGGGAAGGGCAAGCTAAAGTGTGACACCAATGACAGAAGACAAGATCAAATATAAATAGATGTGAGTCACTGCTGGGGCATCACTACCAGAGAAGCGCGCCACTTGCTGTTACARAAGACACAACAGTTGCTATGAATTTACAGCAAACACAAATTCCGCCTTGGATTAAAAATAAATAAATAAAGATTATTTCTCCATTGTCCAGGTGTGGTTTTTCCTATTATTTATAAATAAATAAATATATGCATCTAYAAACCCCTTAATCCCACACACTGCAGTAAATATATATCAACTGGGGATAGAGATCCCATGACTACCTTGTCACATGCCCTACAACAAATTTATATCAATTTGTGTGTGTGACAGAGACACAATGACTACTTTGAGGACACAAACTAGAACTGAAAAAGAACTCAAATTGGGGTGATCTCAGGAAAGAAACTATTCATCTTCCACAGATGCTTGAATGTATAAACATTAGGCAGAGGCAGGAATATTCTGCATGCTGAAGAAGCTCAAGTTTATGAGAGAAATTTTAATCAAAGAGAGAGCAAATTCAGTGTTTCAATAGGCTGCAATTGCAATTTCAGAGGGCTTTTTTTTTTGCTTCAGCAACTCCAAATATAGCCCTCAAGACATCCAGTTTCTCTATAATAAGTCTCTGTTGAAAGCTGACGATGAATACACATAGTAAAGCCACAGAGCATCTAGGAATAGAGGCGACCAGTCAGCATTTCACAGAGCCCTCCAATTCCCTCTCTCTTTCCGCTCAAMTTTCTGTGTCCGCTCAGGACAGCTGGGAGGTTGGGGGCTGCTGCTCACAGCGGCGGGACGAYTCCCAAATGATACTGTGTAAGGAAGAAGGGCTATCTGGGGGGTGGTCAGTGCCATCTATGTGCAAGCCAAGGGGACGGAGTGCCAAGTGCTGGCACTGCCCTGGTGAGAGTGAGCAGACGGTCACTTTGGTGCTCATGTTGCTGAGCTCTCCCTACACAGCTGAGACACCCTTAATGCACCCTTACTCAGTTTTACTCTGATTATTTAACACATATATTTCAATGCATGCATGTCTAGAATGAAGGAAGCTTCAGAAGTGTCTGCCCCAGCATTCAATCAACAGRAAACTCAAGTATTCTGCAATTACAAAATCATTTTTATACAAAAAGCAAAAGTCTCTCCTTTGGTGTATGTRAGCACTGATCAGGCCTGGTTCTCAGCTCCAGTAAACCAGCTTCACACTCCTCCAGCAATACAAAGTACCCCTGTGAGCTTCTCCAGGGCCAGCTTGTGCTTCTGCTCTTCGAGCCACTGCCATACATTTGTTTGTCTCTGCAGGACGAGTGTTTCACATATGATTTAAAGCAGCCCAAACTGTCTCTATATTAGTCTTTCAATGCATTTTGAAGGCCAAGAAACTCCATTCTCACATGGCTTTGGATGGACAGGATATTACACTCCTGTCTCAATGTCCTGCATAGACACCAAGATCCTGGTGCTAGGGGTCCAGGCTAAGGGGGCAAACGCCTAATCGGATCTTGCGGAGCAGTTGTAGAAGAAGGGGCTTCTGGGGCTTCTCCAGGCTCAGCCTGGAGACAAAAGGCTAAGAGGGACCTAATCGCTGCCTTCAGCTGTGTCATGAGGCTTACAAAAAAGACAGGGCCAGACTTCTCAAGTGCGCACAGCAAAAGAGGGGAGGCAGTGGCCATACAGCAGCGAGGGAAATTCTGCCTGGATATCAGGAAAACACTTTTCACGGTGTTAGGGACTAAGCAGTGGAAGGAGTTGCCCAGAAATGATGTTGCATCTCCAGTCTTGGAGACTTTCAAAAGTCCCCTGGACAGGTRCTGAGTGACCTGATCTAGCTTCAAAGATGGCCTTGCTTAGACCAGATGACCTCCAGAGGTCCTTGCCAACCTAGACTGTCTGCAATTCTATTATTTTAATTCACCATAAGTCAACATGTCCCTTCCTCCTGTCAGGATCAGGCCAATTTTCTTTGTTAAAGGGTATCCSCCACACTGCTATGTGTTGTCTGTGAGGCAGGAGAAAAGAAAAAACAGTATACCCAGAACACAAAACCTTATCTGCAGCTATCATACCTACATGTTATGAGTACCTTTCTGCCTAATTTCAAGATCAGTAAATGTTATTTCAAACATAGTTTGCTGTTTTTCCTTATGCACAATAAGCACATCAACATCATGTTTAATTTAGATCATGCAGATGCAGTGTGTCATCTTAATGATTTTTTCTTTATAACTTCTGTTTATACTTTGTGGGATAAATGATTTTGTACCATTCCCATTTTCTCTCCATGACCGCTGGCTGTCAGTGCCTGTTGTAGTTTAAATGGTGTGGGACAAGGTAAATTTAAATTCAACCCAGCAAATGGCTGTCATCAAGACATTACAGCCTCAAAGTCATTGAGAGGATTCAGAGCAGCATAACAAGCAATGTTCAGAACGGAAATGAAGAAGAAACCAAGTTAAAAACAGCATATTTCTTTTGTGAAACCACTAAATGTGTCCACATGTAGGTTACCCCATGTTCATGCACAAAAACTTTGCTAACAGAAGAGAGGGATTTTAAATATACTGTCGACCACAACGCTACATACCAATTGCAGTACACTGGGCATTGCTTTAGAAAATCTACATCTATATTTGAATATTGATTGCATGCAATGGGGTAAGCTCTGTGTGGTTAAACCCCACATAAACCTGCAGAAGAAGACCATGAATCCTTTACGAAATGCAGCAACGTACAAGTCATGCGCTATTTTGGAAGAGAGCCACTACTTGTGTGATTCAWTTGCACAGTTCAGACACAACATGAAGTGCCATTGCTCTTCTGTGCTGGGRAGGACTAGGAAAGGCTAATATAAATGTTCTGTAAAAGGAAATCATTTTAACATATTAGTCRCACAGACTGAGTAAGATAGGAGAGGTCTTGTTAAACAAGACTACTTTTTAATCTGGAATTGTAAATGCAGTATCYAGCACACCTTGAGATGATTTACTTGTGGCATATTTTTCTCCTGTGACACAGAAGAGAAAATTCAAAATAAAAAAGCTAAAAGAAACTAAAAATCTTATTTAATGTGGACAATGAGCTGAATGTGTTTACATGAAGTGTAAGCTGCAGTTAATACCCAGTCTGTTCATCAGGGACTACCAATTTTTATTGTGGACCCTTCAGGAGATGCTTTGCACTGAAGCTATAAATTGAAAATGCTTCAGTTTWACCTCATTGAAAGACTGTTGGCGAAACTTGGTTCTCATATTCTTAGAGCACCCCTGAGCCTCTTACCACATCTGTCCTCCCTAGAGACACAGGTGACAAAAGCAGAGAAGCCTGACAGTGCCAGAGGGGAGCAACTGACCCTGTCCCTGCATCGGTCACTGTCCCAGGTCTCAGCACAGTTGGAACTGCACAGAATGCATGTGCACAGCTAGACTTGAATTCTACTTTCAAGTTTGTGGAGGACATTCACATGAACTGGAAGAGTTCTGCAGCGAGCCATCCATTCGGTAGGGCCAAGGGACGCTCCTGCTTCCTTCTCTTTTTATCTCTGGGATTTATCTTTTTGGAGTTTAAAAAGCCATGCTCTAGTCCAGAGTCCCTCAAAATACAACATGTCTTGGGCATGTTACTTAGCCTTGTGCCTCAGCTACATGAGAAGGGCATCAATCCCTTACTAATGCTCACCTTAGATTAGCATASTATTAACATGAAGTATCTTATCAAAGTTATATCTCATTTTTTTCTCATTAAATATTTCTTTCCCTAAGAAAGTTGTCTGTATTAATATACAACTCAATGGGGAAGCAGTTATCATTCTTTTCCTTTGATATTTTAAAATATTTTTTTCCTCTCTCCTTTTCCCTCCTAAAGCTCCTGGGGATACATAGCACTCCACTAAATAGCTTTAATCATCTTCCACTGGAATACAGATCCCTTTTAATATTAGTTTAGAGTATTAGCAACTCACAGTAGAGCACAGAATAGGAATTAATATAGCAAACAGATCAGGTTGGAAATTGATAAAAAGGTTACCTTGTCTTTGCTTTTCTTCTGCTGTTACTAATTTGTCTTCCTGTGTTCTTTCTCTGGATTGTATAAAGATACARCCATGTGCAAGGTGTCCACTTCTTTCCGTGGTTTTTCAAGTTGATGTGATTTAAGAAGGCTATATGGGGAACGGGGTCATCCTCAGATCCCGGGGACTGTCCTAGCTGCAGTACATGCAGTACATTGCCACCCTAAGAGATATTTAACTTGTACTGGAGGTTCAGTCTTACCGCAGAAGACTCSTCTGCACTGGCTTCATTTTCCCTCATTGCTAGGGAAGATTTAAGACTGAGCTKGAGCTCCATGGCTCTGTGGGCTGGCTCCTAGGGAGAAACCCTTCCCTGCACCGCCCACGACGCACAAACGAACCAGCACGGACCTCACAGAGAGAGGTCCCCTTGCTTATGGCTGWCATTGGAAATGAGTTTTCCACTTTTTGTAAGAGATCCTTGCCCTTGAGCTTGGAGGAAAAGCTTGCAGGATAGGCAGGCATAAGAAACAGTGTCTGAACTTGCCTTGTCAAAGAGACAGAAGCACCTCCAGTGCTTCTCACCGGCACTGCAGAGGCAGGTGGGTAGCTATCCAGGTAGGACACTCTGTGTCCAGCTGGCTTTTCAGCTCTTCACAGTCCTATGAGACAAGACAATGACTTCAGCTCCCTCCGTCTTTGCTCTTGGGAAGCCWGCCTTGATGAGACAGCAATGGAGCAGGCTCCAGCGGTGCTACTGAAAAGCTGTGGCTGAGGGTGGTCCAAAGGGCGTGCTGCACGTGCCCCAGGGAGAGAATGAAGGATTTATTTTGTTCTGTCTCTAGCCCAGAAGTTTCACAACTAATAAATTAAATAATGAATACTTCCAAAAATGAAAAATAAAAAACTGTAGCCCACAGAGCTCTGAAAAGAATCACATCATCTTTCAAAAGATTTTTTTTCCATAGTCATTTATTCAGATAGCACCCAATAAAAACACACAAAAAAGTGCAAAGCTGGATTGTTTTGAGTGGTGGGAAAAGTTTTAGCCTAAAAAAAATTAAAAAATCATAACACAGTAAAAGATAAATATCAGGGGTACAACTATATTTTCCCAAATGTAGGCATGGTCGTATTTATTTCTGACACCTATGGCAGTTTTGAATTGTATGATCCTCTAATATTTCCCAAATAATTAAATACAGCTAAGGTTTATGCACTCCACAGCAATCTAAGCCCAACTGCTGCTTCTTGTACTCCAGGAAGCTACGTGTGTGTGTATTTTTCACAGCAAATGCCTACGTGAGGTATCACAGTGGMCAATGACAATCTGAAGATGAAGGAGGAGGAAATTTTGGCATGTGAAAAGATCTGATAAATATTTTGTCATTCTGTTCAGTCAGCTACGTGTTACAAGGTAGGCACTGTAATGTTCATCTTTACAGTTTCACCTCTCTAAAGAAAAAGAGGAAATGAAAAGGAAGAAATAGGATAGGATAGGATAGGATAGGATAGGATAGGATAGGATAGGATAGGATAGGATAGGATAGGATAGGATAGGACAGGACAGGACAGGACAGGAAGGGCTCATACCTTTCAGATCTACTTTTTCATAGTGTCTTAGAATTCGAGAAAAAAATCTGCATGTGTCTTTCAGTTCTTCAGGGATACCACAAAACACACAGACATGGTTATGAAATAAAATCTGTGTCTCTGCATTCTGCTTAGGTTCAAAAGCTGAAATTAAGAAAACTCTTTAACATCTGGGAGGGGGAATCTTGGAATCTCATCTTTGGTTTAAGGATTGTTTACGCATTAGAAGTGTAGCACATTATCTAAACTGTCCTTTGAGTGAGGTCTGCTTTTCAGATTTTCTCATTTTACTTCTTTGATAAGAGCTGTAATCATTTAGCTACAGACTTATGCTTGCTCTGAGAAGAATAAGGAGCACAGACAAGAAGTGATGCACATAAATTATAGTAAAGGAGATTAAACATTAGGAAACCTTTTTAAAAGATAAGGCTGGGAAAGCACTGGAAGTGATTGCCACAGGGAGTGGTAAGGTCTCCATCACTAGGTATCTTTTAGAACATCTCTTGGAAACACTCTTGGTATATTTGATCCTTCCCCTGGGATAGGCCATGAAGAGAGAAAGGACAAGGGACTACCCTGAGGTAGACAGAGACTCTACTGATATCTTTTAATAGTTCTGTCTCAAAAGAAAGGTCTGTATAAAGTTTGTTGTATGCCTTTTCATGGTCATTTTCAGTGTCTTTACTGTGCAGTATTCCAAAGTATTTTTCCTCTGACACTTCATTTATCTGTAATACTAAGTGTCAAAGAATATTGGCTGGAATGGCAGATTAGCCTTTCAGATTCTAGCATATAATTGTTCCTCGACCCTTTAAGTACTGACTCACTATGTTTATATTTGTGTGTTACGTGTTGAGAGATTGCACTTCTCAATAAACTCAAATATTAATTCTGAAACAAAGATTTATTTTCCCAGAAAGCTGTTGACATCAAAGGTGCAATTTTTGATGATGATTTCTATAAAGTAGATTTTTTTTCTTCATACAGAAGCTTGATTCAAGTTATTAATTTGCTTGGCACAGACTGTCAAATTAAAACCAATGCTCAGTTACTACTGAGCTCTGAGCTAGAGGCAAAGGCTTGCACTCCAGCTATTCTTCCCTTTTCCAGAAGATACTAGACAAAAACCACCACAGGTCAGAATGGGATATTTTCTGTTAAAAATATCTCTCAAGAAATAAGGAGATGACATTATCCTTCCTGTGAGAACACATCTTATCCTGATATTCCTTAAAACTTTTCCATAAAGCCCTGACAAGCAAAGTGGAAATGAACAAAAGTGAAGAGTAAGTCAGGAACCTGTTGACAGGCCAAAGCACTAACTGCAGCTGTGCAGACTTCACTCTGTTGGCCCACAGCGGGAGGAAGGCTGTTGTGTTTCTGTTTTCTTTTTAGCCTGTAGAAATTTGCTACTTCTTACTAAGATTTCAATACCCCACCTTTCATGGGTGGAACTTCATTGACTTCAGTTAAATTACTACTGGTTTAGATATTGTCATGCTTTTGGTGATCCTCCAAATTCAGTCAGTTTAAACCACTGAGCTTTACGTGGCTTCCACTGAAAACCATTAATTGGCTTCTTTTCAGCTGAAACTTGCTCAAAGCTTGACATTACTTTAGCATACAATCATGAATTCGCAAAGTAAGAGTGTTGGGAAATACACATTTTCATAATTTCCATTACATGTATGACAACACAAATCTATTTTATATAAATCAAAATAAATGTGTCAAATTAATTTATATTTATTGCTAAAGCCTTACTTTTTTTCAGACTGTGCTATTGATCTGAATACTTTTTAAGGTATAGGAGAAGTGTGCTTACGTTCTGGCAGTGCTTATTAGCCAAATGCAAGCCAACAGATAGTTATCCAGGAGCTTTTGTCTTTTTTCTCCAACAGACAATGCTCAGTTACCCAAAGTTTTCCAGAAATGACACAAAAGTAAATATTCAGACTGCAGAACTCTGTAGTAGGATAACATTTGATAGAAGGAAAGAGAGAAAAGTTCTCCTTATTGCCTACTCAGTTTGTGTGTCGATTGAATATGGTCAACAACATGCATTGATTTGGCTCAAAAGCAAAAATTATATTTCCGTGAAACTTTTAAGCTTATTTCTATGCAAAAYATCTTGGCCACTTGCTGGTGAGCTGCCTCCCTGACCTGTGTTATCTGCTGAATGCTGTTATCTGCAGAACACATGGACCATTCCTCTCCTGGTGACACAGTATCTGCAATAGATCTTAAGGCATAAATTGCTTCTGAAGAATTCAGGGAAGAATGATAACACCAGCTTTTGTGGCTACTTCTTTCCCCCAATGCTACACAAGTAAATTTGCAGTTTTCTTGTCRTGGTAACTTTGGGCAGTAACCTCTATCTCAGCTGTACAGCTGTGCCAAGTTTAGCACTCCCACCTTTTCCATGGGGGAAACACAACCGCAGGTTATGTAATGGGGCCAGAGTATTAAGCTAACTGGTTGTTGACAGCTCTCCAGCATCCACCCCTGAGCAAGGGTTTGAAAGCAGGAAACAGGAAAGCAGCAGTGACTGCCAGAGGGATATGTCTCAGCAGCAGGATCTGCAGGAAGGTGCTGGATGAGAAGTCCCAGCTGAGAAAGTCTGCAAGGCTGAGAGAGCAAGGAGGAAGTGCTAGCAAAAGGCCAGAAGGATGACTCAAGAGAAGCAGATGCGTGGGAGAATCTCTCCTACAAGGAAAAGAATACGTTTACACACACACAGACACATATGTAAGAAATATATGTAGGTAACGACGAGCACAGGCTGAGACCAAAGGGTCTAGAACTGCTGTCCAAGCTATAGGGACTGCCTAGCAGCTTTGGGGCTGAGCTCAGAGTTTCTATCACTACAGTCTCTAGCACAGTTTTCTTATTCATTGCCTATCTGCTTGCTTATTTATCCTGCTGTATGATTGCTTGGTTAGGTATTTTTTTTTCTGCAGAATGGTTTGAAAAGCTACAGAATACATCAGCCTTGTTTGAAAGGAGGATTATCACAAGGGCTACCCTGAAGCACTCCAGTTCTCCATATGGTGCTTATAATCCATCCACAACACGTAACCTTGCAAAGTATTTCAGAAGAACAAGTCATTAATGTAGCAAAGTTAGCAAATCCTCAAAGAAAACAAATCCCTTTTCCCTCCTTCTCCTCCCTCTTTTTCCAATTCTGGTTTAAAAGATAGGTCAATAATTTTGCAGGCAGGCTTATAAACTCAAAGTGGAGCTTTAATCCAGAATATAATGTATGGAAATGTACTTTAAATGTGTGTGGAGGAGACTATTTTTACCAGAGGAAATGTTCTTCTGCCCTGGGGTTTTTGTTTGTTGCTTCAACTTAAGAAGATGAAACTGTTAATTCTAAAAGCTTTAAAGAATGGCCTTAGCGAACCTAACTAGATTAGTAAAAGCTTCATGTTAGCCCTATCCATTCTCCCATGGAATTTAATAATATAAATAATTAATGATACAAAACTCAAGCATGCAGCAGCATCTCTGCCTTTGCTGGGCCTCTCCTTCTCACAAAATCCTTGGTATTTTGAGAAGTGCAACTTCATTAGCTTATTTTAAGCTTAATAAAGATGCTCTGTTTCAACACTCCCTTCCTTCTGTTTAGTAGTTTGTCCCCAGTGGTGTCCAACACTGCCAGTTTTGTGTGACTTCATTTCCTTGGGCTCATGAGGAATCACACTCAGTTTCCCGAACAGGAGATATGGCTGTAGGTAATCTGGACATTTAGATCAGCGTATACTAAGCCAAAACCCACTGCTTTTTTTCCTATGCTTGTCCAAATTCTTGGCTGGTTGGCTGCTTCAGAGAGTGGTTTGTCCGTGGGAGAGTGCAAGCCCGCCATGCTGGGGAGTGCTAGAGGAAGAAGGGGGAAGCAGCTGAGGAACATATGGCTTCAAACCACCTTTTTGCTTTCCTCATCCTCAAGAATTGTAGCGGCTGGGAGTTTAGAGCACCCAAAGGGATTTCCTAAATTGCATCCAGCTGCGGTGGCCTCTGAGGGGAACAGTCCATCACAAGGGTGATCTCCCCACCACGGCCGTGCGTTGGCAGCTCCGCTCCGGCCATGCCCAGCRGCTCCATGCACAACTACCTGCCCTGGCGTGCTGGTGGACGTTRTGCTGCCACAGTAATGAGGGAAGGGAAAGGGACGGCTTCCACTGGCTCCTCATCTCACAGAACTCCACAGGGTGACACAAAACAACAAAGGGAACTACAATCACAATGTGGTAAAGAGATCTTGCTCAATAAGGGCGCTTAAACAGCTTTTACAGTGCGTCCCAGCTTGTATTTTTACTGGAATTAAGATCTCCTAATTGAGATGGTTAGCATAGAAAGCAGCAAGAGAACATAATGCATGGTGTAGCGGTAGCAATTTAATAACGGGAGGATTATTCCATCATCTTCAAGAATAAGTTAACAACCAGAGAGCGGTCACGTACTCAACTGCTTGCAGACCTAAGAAAGAGCTTCTCAGCCTCCTGCAAACATGGGTGATGTTTTGTGCTATTTGGCTAAATGCTGTTGCAAAACATGAGCAGTAACAGACACATTATGGTAACTCATGCTAAATACATAAATAAATAGAAAAGGAGCAAATTCAAAAGGCTTAGGCAGTTGGAAGCCCTGTAATCTAAACCTAGCACAGAGTCCAAATTAAAAATCTTACAGCATGAGAGGTCAGATTGATCCAACAGCTTCACGAAAGACTTGCTTTTTATGGAATATGAATTCTCTTAGGGGAGCTTGGAATCTCTTTCCATCCGCTGCTTCCTCTCCTCAAATCCTAGGAATATTCAGAAATGCACAAACCAAGCGACTTGCAGAGAAAGACGAATGAGGCTATTATAAAGAGATGATGGCCTGCAGATGGGGAGCAGTCATCCTTAGTGTTGCTTCCCACTCGCTAAGGATGAAATCACGATCCCATTAAGGTCAAAGTGAATATAAGAAATGATGGGTCAGGATTTTCCTTGTTAACCTCTACACAGCAGGTCTGGAGAACGTTTCATGACAGATCCCGCTAGGTCACTGTCACTATTTCCCGGAGCACAAACCTTCGCAAAGCTCTCACATTTCTCCTCACTGCTCACATCTTTGAAGGCATCTGCCAGTAGCAGRCCCTGCACATAATCCTGATTCCCTGTTCCCATGCAGAGTGACTGGTCACTTCTCTTCCACACAGAACCTGTCAAATGGAAGGGCTGAGATATTCAAAAATAACAAGAATTGAGACCAAATCTRCTCCACTCCCTTCTCACAAAAATAGTTTTATTTAAAACTCATTTTCCTCCCCCAAACTCGTTACTCATGCTGCCAGACCTCTGTCTCACAAGATACTTTCTGCCTCCCAAGTGTTGGCTGGAGGCTTTTCTGGAAGATGTACGGATTAATAGAAGCAGAATTAAGAATTCAGCTCTGGAATGAATTATTGCACATTGGTAGACTTGACAGGTATAGTTTTTCTAACTACTACTCAGTTGAAATTGTTTTGAAAAGTACTCTTGATCATCAGAATTTGTAAGTGATTAAAAGAAAATAGCCTAGCAACTTGCTGATTTATATACAGAACTCCCCCTGGAACGACTAAAAGCGAAACAGAAATACAGTAATATAATCAACAGTCCCTGGGGCCATGCAAACTAATGCTGAATGAATGTAGTCTATAAATGCTACACATGGCCTTTTAGCTGAGGTTTCAAGGCACAGTGAGAAATTCGGCAGCTGCAGTGTGGTCACACTGCGTACGATTCAATCCGACAAATCAATTTCCAAAAAGCTCCTCTACAGAAAATAGCTAATTTCCCAGAACAGCTTCCCCCACAACGAGTGGGTTTTCCTGGTGATCTTTTATACGTGCTGTCTCTCAGAAGCTATAGTCTGGGTCTAAAAGGTATTAGCCCATGGCTACCTCAGGACACACCTCAGAGCCTTCCATATACTTGTGTGCACCGTCCCAAGGCCTCTGCTGCTGATGAAAGTTTCCAAAATTGGACCGTAATTTTTCAATATTGAAACAGGCCTGTACTAAGCTATCAGCATAACCTCATGCATTGTGTTTGCCAGGGGAATATAACTGCCTCACATAGAGTTGGGAGAATGAGCAGTGATATTATTAGAATATAAATAATATTGTAATGTCTTACTAAGTAACATTTTTTGTTATAAAGCACTCGCATTTTTGAGAAAGAATCACCAGCTCCTGTGAAGAGTTAGTCCGTTTCTTAGTGTAATAGGGCTCCATTGAAATATCTTATATCAAAGGACTTCAGTGACAGTGGAATAAAAAGCACAGAGATGATCAGCACAGTGGAAAGTAGAAGCAATTCCTGGGAGTCCCTCCCTCCCTCCCTCCCAGCTTCCCCTCCACGCTGGGTCTGATTTGAAAGGTGGGCTTCCAGCTGGGCCTCCTGCATCTCAGAAAAATGCCTGCCTTAATCACGGGGTGATGGGCTTTCCAGCTCTCCCTTTATCTCTGTCTCTCAGATTTTTCACATGACATTTCTGGAAAGTAGAATGGGAGAATATGTGAAATTCAGAGAAATATTCAGGGATGAGAGCATGCAGCTGATAGGAAAGAGTTGAATAAATGTATCTTCTTTGATCTGCATATTTCTGTTCCCTTTCTGTGTTTGTGCTTCTTCAGCAAATAATGTTGGAAACCCTGATTTTTTTTTTTAATATTTACACTGCAAACAAAACATGAAAGCATTTCATTTGAGACTACAGTCATTCCAGGAATACCAAATTCAGCCTGGTTCACCCAAATTACAGGCTATAAGCACCAATAGGCTAGGCCAGCAGAGGTTTGAATCTCCAGCATATTCTTCAATGGCAAATCTTAGTCTGCYTAGCAAGCAGACTTCAACCCTGTTTGGTGAAATGGCTTATGATTTCAAGAACTCATCAAGAAAGAGTGCAAAGCTTTACTCTAGCAAAGCACCTTGTTTTGTTGTGTTTTCAATAAAATGAAAGGAAAGAATATTCGGAKAAAGTTAATTGCTTATATATCTGTTTATTCTTTTCTTCACCTTGTTTTCTTAACTATCTTATTTAAAGCTGTGTTCTAGAAAATGCACAGTCTTTTTGCCAATATTTTCCTCTCTCTCTGGTAATTAGATTTCAGGGCTCTGACCAGACTTTCTGCTTCGTTTTGGAATTCCCATGGTATCGCACTCACTGCCATTGCACCCTAACTGCTTGTGCCTTGCAAATCACCCAAACTTTCAATATTTAAGATAATTCCTAGAAAGAAAGCAAGAGACTGGCAAATTTATGGAGAATCCAGAATTTTAGCTCAAGTCAAAGAGCTGAGGTACAATCTCCCTGAACTTGAATTGCTGTCAGAGCTCAGGGCAGGACTTGTGAGGCACTTGCTTCTTCTCTACCAGCTAAGTGCTTTAGTAATTGAAATATTGAAGGGCAGCAAGTCACAGTGACACCACAGGTGAAAGAACAAAGGCAGGCTGATAAATGAAAGTAGCTGCCCAAGTGAGCTGAGGGAGATATACGGTCTAACCGCACAGAAGTAATGCCTTGTGTAAAACCCAGAGTGAAATAACTTTTGAGAMTAAAGTAATAAAGAATGAGAGCAAGAATGAGACTCTGAGGACTTCTACAGTGGTTAGGAAGAGGAGGATATGTGAAACACAGCGAGTCTGGATTCAATCCAGAGAAGAGATACTGCTCTTGTAGGAAATGATCCAGAAATKAAACTTAATATTAGATGCACTCAGAGATTGGAGTAGAAAAAAAGGAATAGCCATGCAGAAGACGCTGTACATGGAGCAGAAGCTGGAAGAAATCAAGGAGGTAACAGCATTTTAATGTCCCCTGTTAATTTTTTATACACAGTACAAGAATCTGCCTCTTGTGTTGTTAAACACACTAAAATTTTGGTTTCTTTTCTTTCAAAAAAGTGATTTGTGCAGCTCTGTCATGCCAAGACAAACTCTTTTTCTCCTCCAACAAGCATTTCATTTCTCCTGCAGTGTACCCTGCAGGAACCCCAAGAGTTATTTGGACTGCCAGGGTTCCTGAACTAGGATCAATCCATTTCTATTACTTCTTTCTATAAACTTGAATTGTCATTAACTTTTCTGTGTTACTCAAATAACAAAAGTTGTAGAAAATAGAACACGACACTACAATAAGAGAGTAAAAACAATATAGCTCCCGCATACACCGTAGGAAACACCAACCACTGCAGACCTCACTTACTGAACAGTACATTGTGGGATTATAAACCCAGACTACAGTTTGACTAATGCCCTTGTTTMCACACACACACACACACACACACAMAARARAAAAAWATAGGAAAAGAAAAAAAAAGCMAACAGAAGAAGTAATCAATTCTRTCTCTTCCAGTTAAGTAAGACAAATGTTATGTAGAGAAAGACTGAGCTCTCTGGAGATATACGTGCTCGTGGGTGTAGGTTTATCTGTGCATATGTGTAAGTATTCATTTATGCAGAATGCCATGGTTAGCTACTAGATTACCACCTACAGAACCAGTCATGCAAGGTGATAAATAGATTGATATGAAGCAAAGCTGAGACTGTTCRCTATTGCAACATTGCAGATGGAAAAATATTTTAAAACAGATTATGACTGCTCATATCTAAATCAYCCAAACTAAGATATATGCTCTGTTATATAAATATTAGATATTCACTGCATTAGAAAAAGCAASTTCCTTTCTGCCATTCCAGAGAAGCGTTTTTATTTCTGGCCCACAAGGCCAGYCACTTGCTTCTAGTCTTATCACCGCTCTGACTTTTCTCACTTTCTCCTATCTGTGGTGATGCTTTTTCCCTGTAAATCAAATAATCACTTATGTCAGCTATGATTGTACAATAAAAATATGTCTATCTTTTCCCAACAAGTGCCTGAAATGCCAAACTCAACCCAAGTGGCAGCCTCTTCTGGTGCTAATGCTTAATGYGCACAAATCTCTGCCTTGTTTCTGAGAGCATCAGGCAGAACTTTACAGATGCATGGAGAGAAGAAAAATATCTGATAATAAACAACTGCCTGTAGATACTTTTAGAAGTATAAAATAATAGAAAAAAATTAGTTTGAAAGGGACTCTGGAGGTCATCTAGTCCAACTTCACATTMAAAGCAGGACCAGCTACAAAGTCAGATTGAAAAGCAGTAGAAAAGTTTTCATTTTCGYGTGTTTATTTAATTAGGCATCATCAAAGAGGGCAGTCTTTGGGTGAATACATGCTGTTTCATATTCCAGTACAGGTTTGTTCATATCCTCTGCTAGTGTCTTGTCGGAGGCACACAAATCTTACCTCACAGCAYGAATCAGCTCTGTTCTGCACTCCTGTGTTTCTTGAGGTTGTTATCACTTTCCTTGGCATCACAGTGGCATTTGCTCCTGTCTTCAATTTAAAACTAATAAATGTTCCATTTGCTTTCWGGATGACAGCAATTCATCTTCTGCTGCAGCATTGCTTTGCGCACCTATGAGAAATCCTCTTGATGTTTCTCCTATATCCTCTTTTTCTAGAGTGTTCTGATRCTTACAAACTTTTGCAATTACTGTCAATCTCAGTTCTTAGATCTTGGTTTCTCCTGATTTCCTCAATAGAGGAGTGTTCTTACACCTCTTTATAGAGATTCCAGATTGAGCTCCTTGTGCCTTAGGTGTCTTGATTTGAGGAAGATATCTGGAATTATCCTGTGGGCCCAAGAATCTGAATATAATGATTGTTAGAATTGCTTCAGAATCTATTCAAGCATGTTACAAGTCGAAATTAGYGGACTGGAACTTCCCGCATAAGCTGGTATCTTCTCCAGGAGTTGTTAGGGTCATTTCAAGTCAAGGATTCCTTTAATGGTTCCAACAATATCCAAAGTACACTTAGCTTTAGCTAAAACAACTTTCAGTTGTTTTAGCAGTGCTAAGTGGAAGCACGGTGAGGAGAGCATATGATTTGTCTACTTTTTGCTTCTAAATTTATCCTAATGCTATTTTTATTGTCAGTGTAGGCACACTGTAGTTCTTACCATGTTTGTTTTTATTTTGCTTTTAATCTGTTCAGTGTTGCAACTTGTTCTTTTTATAACAGCTGTAAGAATTGGGGGAAAATGGTACTTCAGTTGCTGTAGAAGCAGCTGCAAATCGCTACTAGTCAAAACACTAATAATATTTTTCTTTTTCATTTAAAATACAATTATCCAAAGTGGCAAATATGATAATCCAGAGARCACCTTGCAAATTTTAAATGAAAAACTTTTTGTTTTTTACCAAGTTCTAGCATAAAACTGCAGTGTGGAACTTTAGACTCTATTGAAAGCTGCTGTAAAAAGTATCCCTTTTGTAACAACCTCTAAGAGAAGCTTAAATTTTTGTTTTATTCTTATCATTCTTACAGTAATTGCAATAGCTCATCATTTACACAGCGTTTGTGAAGTCACTTAGACCAAGTGCAAGCCACAGGATAAGGATACGGACAGCTGTGGAATTTCAAGGAAGATCTAAACAAACCCTCCAGGTGGATTCACAGTTGCATGACCTTCCAGGACCTAACCTTCTGCTTACTCAAACTCAGCATCCTGGAAGGGTGAACTGCAGAGATACTGCAGAACACCAGCAAATCTAGTGACATCGGGTCTTTCCTAGGAAGATTCACTACTAGTCACTGCTGAGTTAAGTAATTTAGTCAATCCCCCCACCCTTGTCCTTCATTTGTGTTTGTAATAATTTTTCTGTTCTGTCAATTAACCTCTGACACAGTCAAGAAGTTTGTGTTTGTACTGAGGCTTTACAGCAATGCCATTGAAATGAAGTAAGAAAAAAATCTGGAGGATCGCTATTGTTTCATATATCTCCAACATCAAAACACAATTTAATGCAGGTTAAATAATTCTGGATGAAGAGTGTGCCCAGAAAAGCAAGCATTTGGGATTATAGCATTAAATATATATATATATATAGTGACGACATATTCCTACAGACATGACTGCCATGGTGAGTGATGGGGAAAGGTAGGCCAAGCAGGATTTGAATGGCAAACTGACGTAAACAAATTTCTCTTGCACATTTCCRCTCATGCTTCTCTGTGGGCAGGGCCCAAGACTGGCGGATTCACTGTTCTTTGTCTAGGGCAAGTGCAGTCATCTCTGCAACCTCACTAACTTCATGTAAAGTAACCAAGAAGTCACTGCTGCAGCTGAGACCTGCACTGTGCCCCTGCTACCTCTAGAGAGCTAGTGTATGATCTGCTTTTTCACTGTGAAATGGCATGCAGTGGTGCTCGTGCAACACATGGATGAACGCTATGTATTGAAAGACTTTAGGTAAGGACAGACACAGAAAATATTGGCAGCTGGCAGATGAGGCAGAAGATGGAATTAGAAGCACCTATGTGTCAGGTACGTGCACCTCTTTTGAGATTATTGCTCCACCATTACAAAGTTGTTGTACTTGAGATGGGGTTTGGATAAAAGCATGGTTAAAAATAAAAAACATTGCCTTTTCTTTTCTGTAGGAAAGGGAAAAAGTGGCTTTTCAGCAACATTACATCAGGGGTGCTAAACGTGATATGCTAATGAGTCACATACAGCAATCTTTCCCTGGGCAACAACGTCGACATTAAACAGACACCTCTCCTGCCTTCACTAGCTTCACTTCCCTGATTAGCCCAGGGTGCATGGAAGTATTAAAGAAGTGAACCACAGCCAAGAGGCATCAGTCAACAAGTGCCCAGTTTGCAAAGTGCTCCTCCAAAACTGTGCCAACAAGCTGCACAGAAATGGTGTGTACACATTCTGTATGTATGAATTATTTTTTTCTTATGAAAACAGAGAAGTGACAGAAGCACGGGAAATAGGGAAATATGCATATCCTGTGAAGGGCATCCAGGGCTCGCTTGGCTTTCTTGACAGCAAACTTTATTGAGCAAATGAAGCTGGGATGATTTTTGTTTTCAGACAAGATTGTTTGTGTGCGTGGGCTTTCATACCCACCCAGTCTGATCACCTGAGTAACAGATGTACGGGAATCCCATTCTGTGATTCCTGTTACTGAATACACTGTTTGAAAAGATACTGCTTTAGTCCTTATCTCCCCATTGAAGGTCCAGAGTCTAAAAAGGCTGTAAGATTTCTGATACTGAGGTGAAACTCATGTACTAGACTAAAAATATAAAATGTATGTATTATGGGTCTTTGTCTTTCATACATCTTCATTTTCCAGGATATTTTTTTCTAAAATGTCTATATAATGGCTTTGCACATGTCTTAGGAACAGAACTTACAGAATAATACTACAAAATATTCTCCTTTAATTGAGGCAACCTTATTAAGGATGCTTAGAAGAAAAATTAGAGGATTTTGCCTTGTGCTATAGATGAATTTTTTTTCAGGTTTGCCATTACAGAATCTGTTTACCTGATTCCTCCAGGAAACAGAACGTTTTATAGATGTTTGTTTCAGTATGGAGGAATTGCCTTAGGCCACAGGTTGAAGATCACTGCAGTAAGTGCCTGACTGAAAAATATATGATCCTCACCTTTGGAAATGAAGACAGAAACTACCRATGATGCTGCTCTTTGATATGAGAACCATCTTTTAGAATACAACTTTAAGCACAAAAGTTCACCATTGGGTGTAGACAAAAAAGATTCTTCTGGTATGTCTTTTTTTTCCCTGGTATGGTTCAATATGTATGTGGCCCATTAGGAAGGTAGTAAATACCATAAAAATGTCATGGAACTGGTGTAGAAATGCTAACTGTTAAAATGCACTCTTGACCTGCCTTTACAATGTCAGAATTCTCATTTATTCTCATTATGTGAAATGAGTTAATGTAATTAGCAGTAATGTTGTTGCCTCTGTGATACCCTAAGGTTGCAGCAAGGCAGGCTTGGAAAGGAAAGGTAAGAGAACAACCAGAGTGAAGAGATACAGCTGGGGGGAAAAAAAAAACCTAAAAAACAAAACAAAACAAAAAAACCAAAAAACCCTTTCTGGCACACAAACCTTTCCTATGGCCTAAATACAAACACCAAGTAATTTTTTTCTTTCTAACTGATAGAAGGGCTTGTGTGCCCAGAAGTTCATCTTTTTTTTTTTCTTTCTTTTTTCTCCTTCTTCTTCACTATTTTAGCTAGTCTAATAAACATTATTACCTCTTCCTAAATGCAGACACTTCTGATATCAATCATACGACAAAAGAATATTTTCTGCTATTAAATGCCTGCTTTTATATCTCCACTGTCAGGTATGGACTATATCATAACTCCCACTTTGTTAGAGAAAATGAATTGAAGTAAAGAGATAACTGAGTCGGGCTTCTATCTGTCAGGGACCATTCATTCAGATGATACTGTAGCAGAAGTAGCAAATACTTCATGGCAAAAATATTTCCAAACAGCAGATTATCTTTTCTGGCTGGCCATCATTACGGGTACTACTTACCACCTGCTCAGCTGAGAAATCCTGCTGTGAAAAACAGTTTATACATTATTCAGGTTTTGTCAACAGATAGAGAAGATTGACCTTGTCTCCTATGAAAAGAAACAACATTTTTATTTCTTTTCCTCGTGGCAGCTTGCAGAAGAATAACGGCTATGATGATAATGAACAGCTTATTCATATTTCCAATGTGAAATACCAACAGCATGCTAATTAAGGAAGGTCACAGCACATGGGAGTGCAACGTGAACCTCTTAACCTTGAGGAATGATTAAGGAACTTTTATCTTTTGTTAAGAAATTCTAATCAGTTTTGGAATGGGCTGCTTGACGGTCTCTTTTGCATACCATTCCCCAAATCCTTCTCGAGGTCACAGCTATTTCCTCGCCTTGCTGGTATGTAGCCCAACAAAAGAGCCACATGTGCTCTCAGGTGGCCAGAGCTCATCTCAACTGGCTTAAATATTTGTGAATATGAGCAAGATCAAAGAAGGAATATCTCCAGGCTCTGGGGAAATCAGAGAGGGGAAGAGGAGGGCAAAGGAAGGAGTCAGCGCTGGGGCTCTGAGCCTCTGTCCTGCTGTGCCCAGCACCTCCTTCGCCCGTCCGATAGAGCCGTTCCTGCTCTCCACCCTAYGGAGGACAAGATGAGGCCCTAGAGCGGCTAACAAGCTCTCCCCTCACGGAGGGCTGCTGGAGCAGGGATGAACGGGAATTCTCTGGGATTATGTCTCCGATGGTGCTSAGGCCATTTTATGATCCATACAATGGAAGGCCCTAAAGCCACTTAGCCCATTGCAATTAAGGAGCAATCATCATTTTTTAACCAACAGTGTCACCTGCTTTGCCTGATTTAGTAGATATAGCAAGAAAAAGAAAGGAAAAAAAAAAAAAAAGTATTTTCCTGGAAACACTCCAGAAGCTATCACATAAAGTGGCTTATTTAGTGAAGTTTCATAGTCTCATATCTGACTATCTACACAGTAATTACATATTTTCAGCCTAGGCCTGTATTGTTTTTGAAAAGCTGAAGCAAATCTGCTATTTTRGAACCATCTGAGCATGAAAATTGTGATTTTTGCACTCCAGGAGGTCTGAATCAACCCCCTTCCCTGCCCTCCTCCCCCAAGTAAAGCTGACTAGAAATCCCTTATTGATTTTAACGGGAGACGGATTGGACTCTGACAAAATTTCTCTGATCTCGTTTTGCATTTGAGTGGCTCAAAACCAACACGGTTTTAAATTTTAGAAATGGAAAGTAGTATCTTTGGTATCACCTTTTTTTWATTTTATTAAGAATCAATTTTCTTGCTTCTCTTGCCTCTAAAATAAGGTGGCTTTTATTAGGGTTGGGGAATTCTTACATCCCCTTGTCTTACACTTTCAGAACTGAAGAAATAAAGAAGAAAAGGGAGGTTGACCTTATGTCAAATGTRAAAGCTTATGCCATACACCCAGACTGCGGTCCCTTTAGGAGCGCAGGGCTCCAAGGGCCTCTCACGACCACCCCCTTAAAAACTAGACCATTTACGGAGCCGTGTGAGCGTGTTGGGGATGGGGTCTGTTGTGACAGGAGGGACAGTTCTGTTACCGCTCTCAGTAGATGACATCAGTTACCTGTTGGTTATGGAAAGTACAGAGGTTAATTGGAATTATAATTGCTGTAGCCTTAGTAAACAGGTCACATCTTTCAATTAAATGTGTGACTGCAGGTAAGTGTTTTTGCCCATGCTATTGGCTTGAGTGAAGCAAAATACAGAAGGAAATACCTGCCCAGTAGGTYCTGCTACCTAGTCTCCTGTACAGAGTCGAGTGCTTAAAGCAAGAATTGGAGAAAAAATGGCTTATGACCCTCTGTAAAAAGTCATCATGAGCGGAAGAGAGGGCAGCCAGGTCAGCGGGCAAACGGGGACTTGGCAGCGGGCCATTCACTCTAGCCTGTATGAAGCACTCTCCTTTATTTGGAGATTGGCAGCAGCCAGCAAGAACTGCAATGGCGTAGGCGGCAGAGCGCAGAGGCACCGCGGCTTCTCCCTCTCCTGGGAGATCCTACAGCTGGGGAGGACTTAGAGGTGCCTGAGGGCGCGGAGGGCTCTCAGCCCGGCCGCCCGCCCTCTGCGTGAGGAGTCTGTCTCCGCTGTAAAAACACGAGCTTCCCGCTCCTCCTGCCTGCCGGAGCAGGCGCTGGCTCGTGCCACTGACATCCTGCCCAGGTTACACACGGCACGCACACTGGTCTTAGCTGTGACCCTCTTGGAAGCGAGAACGCGTGTGGAAAGCCAACAAACTTCACAGCCCCCAAGGCCGTTTATCCATGTCAGCATGGATATGTTTTTGGCAGAGGGAAGTGAGGAAGCTACTCTTTTCAGCAGCATAACTTCGAAAAACACACTAAAGTGTTGAGGGACATTCAGAAAGGACAAACGAGGATTGAAGAAAAACAGGAAGCTTCTGAACTATATTTTTGAAGTGACCATTGCCAGGCATAGAGGCTGTTGAGTTTTCTTACTCATAGACAGAAACAACGTGAGAAGCTACCTATGCAACATCCATTCTCACTTGAAGCAGTGCACAGAAGTTCGGGCAGGAAAGAAGTCTGTCATTAGCACACAAGGAAAGCAACAAACCCCTGTGTGTGAAAGTGAGTATGTGGGTACAGGAACGCAAAGGAAATGTTCTGTAAAGCTGAAGCAGGCAGGTAACTTGGGTAAAAAAAATGTATGCAGAACACACTGATAAACATTTGATAAATTTTATTTAATGATCCTGAAGAACAAAGTAATACTATTCCTAAAAAACTCAGCCTATCATGGTGCCCTGAAAATCACCATGTTTTACAGAGTAAATGATTGTTTTAAGGATCTCAGAGCAAGAAAGGTCTTTCTTAACTTGGTTTCAAAAGCTTGAGGTTAGACCCAAACCCTCAAACGCCACAGTAACTACCATCCACTATGCACTGGAATAAGTATGAGAAGTATGTTGTGAGGCTGACCTAAGAGGGGCTCAAGCAGAGAATATGCCAAGGAAAAATAGGAAAGCTATTTATGTTTAATGAACAGAATGAATAGGGTACAAATTTGAGATTTCAACATGCATTCCTAGAAGTTTAAAGACAGAAGATTGCAATCAAGTTGTTAAATGTCTATCAAGCTGACTGCCAAGGTTTGAGCTTATAGCCGAATTAAAGAATGCAAGACTTGAGCGTGCTTTTTTATGAAAACACAAAGTATCCAATGGGACAAGTATAAGTTGGAGTGTGGTTTTGACTAAATTCTGGTGTATATTAAAAAAATAAATTACTTCACTACTGTTGAAAACAAAAGAAGTCCAGTAAAAGAGTATCCATTATTTATTGTACCTCCATAAAATGACTGTTCTTAAGTGGTGGAATTTGATAACAGCTTCAGGCTCTGTTACTGACATACTATTATGTTTTGTTGCTGTTATAATACATTCTCCGACCAGCTGGCAATGGAAGATGTTATTTTTAGAGAAGTGAAAAGCTCTTTGATTGAACAGGATGGTTTGGAATAAATCATCCCGCCCACAACAGGTCACAAACCTTCCCGAGGGTCAAGGTCTGATCACCACAAGCAGTTGCTTAGCCGTCCAAGGCAGAAACATCCCCACGGGCCCTGCTTTCCTCTTGCAAAAGATCCTCGGTCTCTGCAGTATGTTAAGAAGAGGGGAAAAAAAAAAAGAAAAAGCAGAGCGATATAAACTGCCTGTGTTTGCTGTGCAGATGTTGTGGCATTAACAACAGGCCATTTACAGTCCCCAAGCGAATGTCAGAGCTGTTGTTTGCTTGCTCCGAGCACTCGACACCAGGATGGCTGCCAGGAGCAACCTGAGATGCTCGGGGCACCCCCGGCGCCCGCGCGGGGATCGATAGGGACGCGGCAGCTCGCGCGGCGCTGCACCCAACGTGGCCTGTGCGAGCGGCACTGGGAGCAGYGCGCGGCTTTCACACAGCGAAACCCTCCACCTTGGGGCAGCAAAGCGAGTCACTCGATACGTCCCCTTTCCCCTGCCTGGTGAGTGCTCGTGCTTCAATATTTAATAGGCTGCTGGCAGCTGCGCATCTGGTGTCCCCAGCCAAGCGCCGCGGCTGCCCGGCTGCTCCCCCTCGCAGGCATCTCCCGGGTCTCTGGGTGCCGTCCAGCGCCTGGGAAGGCAATTGCCCTGTGACAAGCGTTTCCTTGGCCTGCCCACCTCAGGTTTACCTGCGCCTTTGCCTCTGCTCAGGCCTCAGACCTTGCCAGGTGAAGGACACGCCGCTCTTCACTCATGCCCTTTCCTGGTCACCGTTTGCAGAGGGTTAGGAACTGTTTCAGCAGCCATGGTTCCCACATGCCAMCCTCAGCAGCAGAACTGTCTTCAGGCGTAATTGCTCCCAAGCCACAAACTGTTGCCAGCAACTGCTGGGGCTGCCAGCTGATGTGTGAAGAGGGAGCACACATAAGGTAAAAGGAGACTCGGGCAGAGAGGAATTCTTGGAGCCAGTGTTACCGCTGAGGCCAGGGCATCCTGCAGCTTCCCTGCTAATACAGCCAGTGGAAAGGTTCCTGTTGGCATCATTGGCTTTGGATTGGGTCTTCAATGTTAGAAGGAAACAAGGTGTGTCTTAGTAAATTCCTCAAGTAGCCAGGKTGAATTGTACCTGTGATATTTGCTACTCAAAGATTTTATCTGYATATTTCTCAGGAAAAAAAAAATCAATATCAATGCTGGCACATGCCAATTATCTTGGGAGTGAATTTGCCATATATGTATGCATTTATGGAAAAGATTAATGACTCACTCAGGAATTCCCTTAAAGAAGTTATATGTAAAAACCCCACATCACTCTCAAGTGAAAAACTTAAAGGATACATAATATGTATATATGCTCCAGACATGTTTAATTTTGCTGGAATCAATGGAATAACTGTGGATTTGCAGCAATGTAACTTAACAAAATTTAATGTATGCAGCTTATACAGTCTGTGAAATATTCTGGAATGCTTTAGAACAAAAGAAGTAGATTATCTCCACRATGTGGAAAATGTGCATTTGAAAACTATTTTTCTGATGAGCCACAGGTTCAACAGAGAAGATAAGCTAGGCATCCACTTGGAACCAGCTGCTAACTGGGGTGCTGTCCGTTAACACAGTCCCCTCTTCAGTGGCAAGATGAGATCTGTGCGAGAAGGATTTTCAGCTATCGATGAGCTCTCGGATAGACCCAAGGCAGAGTTTAGGCAACAGATGGTTCTTAAAGGTTCCCCTAAGAAAGCAGTATAAATACCTATACCTATGCACTGAGCGCGCATATATGTATATGTAAAAATATACATATATTATTTGTTATATATATGTACACATGCACACGTACATCTCAGTATTCTATTTTTATCACTTATGAGTCTTTCAATTTTAAATAAAGCATAGACTAAAGGTTTTTTGAAGGTTTTATATATATATATATATAAAAAAATCACAAAAAAGACCCTTTGTCTTGTACTTGAGGTGATCCATTTTAGCACCTCATCCCAACAGTTTTCCTCTCGTTCTTCTACTTTGCAGTTAGAAAGCAAAAATTACTTTTTCTTTTGACATAACATTGCACGTCTAGCTGAAAGCTACTCACTCCTCCCCCTCCCACTGAATCAGTTAGATTTCTATCTGCACCCATTTTTGTCTAACCTCAATAAGGGGTCTCTGTTGTCCTCTGCAACTTGCATTTGGAATATTTTCTCCAGAAATCCAGTCCTCCAGATCTGAACCATGGACACCAAACCACATGAGGAACAGCTACCTCTGCCAGCGTGCTGTCTAATATTATCTACCACTCCATTCTCCTGAATTTCTGAGATTGCAGCCTTTAAATCTCATGCAGCTGCTTAGGGTACTTCCTCCGCAGCGATAAAAGCAATCCCATGCTTTAGCACATGCCCAAGCACCATGGTTTTACAGATAGAGGACAGAAGCCCTGTTGTTCAGCTGATGGCTCTTAATGACCTGCTCAGCTCTGCTCTTGAGGCTTCTTTTCAGCGGCACCAGCTCCYGCCTGTCGGGTGGAAAGCTGCTCCGGACAGCCTTTCCTGCCTCCCAAGCTCTCCGGCTCTCACCCGCTCAGGCTTTCCCCCTCTGAACCTCGATATCCTCTGTACAGAGGAGGGCTGTCTGCATGCTACCAAGTGAGCCCTCGTTGAGGCAGACCTTGAAACTGGGTCAAAATCCCCTGATCCCTTGATCAGCCCCCTGCAGTGCAGGGCCAGCCTTGGGTCCCCTTGCAGGGCTGAGGGACCCTGCGCCTGCACCTCTGTCCCCCTCTCTGCCACTCGCCAGGGCAGGGGGACAGGACCAGGCAGGTACCCAGTCCTCTAACCACTTCGTCCTTTTGTCCCCCTGCAGAACATTACAAATATAGCAGGGTGTTTGCTCCCAAGCGCGTAATCTCCTCTCGCAAGCTCCGCTCCTATCAGGCGGACAGCGATACCGCTGTGGTATGTGGAGTTGCTGTCTAGTCTATTCTATCTAGCTCTTAGCTATGCCGTGCTGATAAACTGAGTTTCAGCTGAAACTGCCCTGCCGACAGAGACAGATTATGTGATTAATAATACTATGCAGGTTTGCTGTAGCCTCTGGACTGCTTATACGCTGCGTGGGTGCTCTCCCACACCACCAGGGATATCCCCTGAGCTCCCACTTACCTGCCCAGCAGCTCCTGAAGCAACACTGACCATAACCATGCTCCCTCCACAGAAGAGATGACGTGGAGAGCAAACCAGCCTCATTCTCCATTTTGTCAAACCCCTATGGATCTTTCGCAGTGTATAGTTCAAAGATGGCACCTCCAACCAGAGCGGGAAAGGGCAGCCCCTGTGGAGGGTGTTTCTGCAGGCCCTTCCCAGCAGCCTGCCCTTTCGCCGTGCTCAGCGCTTGCCTGCCCACCTGAGTGTCTGCTCATCCGCCAAGAGAAGGGATGGCAGCAAACATTCCTGTCAGTCAGTTAAGGTCAGCTCTGACTCAGTCTGCATGAGGCCAAACCAGTTCTTTGACATGGAYAGCTCTCCCCATGGGATTAGGAAATCAGCACCTTACTCATTTAATTTTAGCCCTGAGATCGGAGCTCAGGGCCCTTTGCTCTATCTCTGTGTGCCATCTTATTCCAATGAATCTTTGCCTAAAAGTCTCAAGGCTGTGTTTTTCTATGTCTTTGCAAGCCTGCCCATAATGCCTGCCACATTTATTCTATGGCAGAAATGAGAGGTCTTTATGTTAAGAACTGTTGAGCAGCCACCCTCACGCAGGGCCAGCATCGAATTGACGGACGGTGGGCACAGGAACGTCTGCAGATAGGTGCCTTCACCACACGCCTAATGCTGGCGTGCTGGATATGTGATGAAGATGGAAAAGCTGTCYCTCCTCATGAGGATAATAGTGTAGAGCTTCTTCAAAATGGACATCTTTTTTCCATAAGAGTCACTTCTTCTTGTCACTTGGGAGATTCAGTTGCCAATGTAAAAAGTCTTTATTGTATTAATATCTATTCACAGAATCACAGAATGACTGAGGTTGGAARGGACCAGTAGGGATCATCTATTCCAACCCCCCTGCTCCAGCTATTGATTGAGACTGCTTAGCTCCTTGGGACTTAGAAAGGGCTGTTCTGCCATGCTGGGAGGAGATGTGTGCACAACTGCTGACCATGGGAAATCTTTCCTTGGCACCTCGGATYGTTAGTGGCTTTGAGGCTAAAGCACAGACACCTGAAAAAACTCCAAATGGAATTATAATTAAAAATCCCTCTCCCAACCAGCATCAAATACCAAACACAAAATAATTACACCAATAATTTTGTGTTGYATTGTTATGAATAGGAAGAAAATTTCTCCTTGATCATGAGCACTCTTCTGACATCTCTTTCTTCTTTTGATAGGGCAAACTAGTGTTTGTCCCCCTGATGTGACTCCAGCAGGAATAACTGTGTGTGCAGAGAAACTCTGAACATTTCCAAAGTCTGTCAGAAAGGGAGAACCTATGTCGAGCTCTTGATAACTATCAGCAGAATATAGTACGAAATTCAGAACAGATGTACGATACAAGAGATGGAGTGTTTAAGTTTACTATCATCTTAGCCTTTGCTTCAGTTGACATTATGATTCTCRTAAGCTCAAATAAAAGTTAATTGCATCCTCTGCTATCTCATTTTATCGCAAGAAACCCTTCCTGCAGATTTTTACCTTACTGTTAAAATCGTTCTCCCATAAGATTGATATATAATAAAATCTATTTATTCCTGAGCACATGAATCACCTTGTGACTAACACTCATGCCAGTGCATCCAGTAGCTGCTCTCAGCCCAGGAAGAAATCCACCCCCTGCACACCCAGAGTGCTTATTTAGCTAAGGGAGAAAATTTGGCCCTGAGATGAGCCCGGAGGTGGCTTTCTATGTCCACATGGCAAAGTATCAAAGTGTTTTTGAAAGGCTCCTTGCTGTTAGATGAGAGTATTCCCACAGTGTGGCTACTCAAAAGCCTGGGTTACTTGGACATAACATGGAAACATAACATGGAAAATGACATATTTTAGGCAAACAATGTTTTTTCAGAAAAGTGTCCAGAAGCTTTGACCTCCCCCTGTCTATATAGTCATTTTAATAAGTCATTTGGCATCTCCTTATACAGTCATTTTGCATCTCTTTTATTCTTGCCAAGATTAAGACACTTCTATGGATTTTCTAAACCTTTGAAACAACCAAGCAGCAGAGCGAACAGTTCTGTTAATGGTGTTCAGGTCTTTGGGAATGTAAAGGCAGTCTCTTGATAAATAAACTAGAAATAAAGGACAACTCTTATTAAGGCTTTGGAAGTGGCTAGACTCTAAAACTGCATAGAAATGAGCAYGGTGGGGGGAAGATTACAAAAATAGCTAGTGGCCTTTTTCATCCATACCACTTCTGTCTGATGTCTTTCCCACAGATTAAGGTATGTGATAAGCCGGCACCAGTAAAACTTTTCTCTGTAAAGCAGAAAGCCAAAGATTTTCACATGTGGCCAGCTAAATCTTCTAAGAAGTGACGCTACAGACTGAGTTTTCAACGGAATTTCTTTATTTCCTTCCTTCCTTCCTTCCTTCCTTCCTTCCTTCCTTCCTTCCTTCCTTCCTTCCTTCCTTCCTTCCTTCCTTCCTTCCTTCCTTCCTTCCTTCCTTC
>PTEX01000106.1:686772-718001 GCA_003342815.1 Eudromia elegans
TCTTTCTTTCTTTCTTTCTTTCTTTCTTTCTTTCTTTCTTTCTTTCTTTCTTTCTTTCTTTCTTTCTCTCTCTCTTTCTTTCTTTCTTTCTTTCTCTCTCTCTTTCTTTCTCTCTCTCTTTCTTTCTTTCTTTTCTTTCTCTCTCTCTTTCTCTCTCTCTTTCTCTCTCTCTTTCTCTTTCTCTCTCTCTTTTTTCTCTCTCTCTTTCACTCTCTCTTTTTCTTTCTCGCTTTCTTTCTCGCTTTCTTTCTTTCTTTCTCTCCGTCTCTATCTTTCTCTTTCTCTCTCTTTCTCTCTCTCTTTCTCTCTCCCTCTCTCTCTCTCTCTCTCCCTCTTTCTCCCCCAGTGTCCCTCTTTCTTACACACACGCTGCCACTGAAACCCTTGGCGCGGAAGCCAACGAGAGCCAGTTGCTCTTGGCCACATGCGCATCTCGCAGCTTGCGAGCCGGCTCATGCAGCTGCCAAGAATTTCCCRGGGCTGCCCGTAGGCCCTGCTGACCCAAATGGCACAGAAAATCCCGAAACGGCTGCGAGTGGATTAATCTTTCGCCAGAAGGGACGGGAAGGCCCTGCCAAGGCCCTACTGAGTTACAGACACATGCAGGTTTCTGCTGCTGTTGCGCGGAGGTCCCTGCGCCGGCTCTGAGCGGAGCTGAGCTGCAGTTGTTGTGTTGTGCGGTGCGGCTGTGGAGAGGACTGGGATGACAGATGGAATAGCGGGGGGAACTGTATTTTCCAGTCTTTCTAAATATTTGCTTTTTCCATTTCTGACCACCGTTTGTTTTTACCTCAGGCCAGGCCAGAATTAGAAGATAAGGAATCTCTTCTGTTCGAGTCATCCCAGAAACAGACCAGAGTTTGCACTGAGCTGATATGTCCTAAGTAAATCCAATCTTCAAACATTTTCTCCTGTTCACATAGAGGCCACAAAGAAAATCAGTCTCTGTCATACTAAAAACTTTTCCATCCTCCTTCCACAAGGCCAGAGAGTGCAAAACTAGTGCTTATTTAAAAAAAAAAATGCTTCAGGATGATGAACCAAATTTTCTCCTGTGAAAGATTTTCCTGAATTGAGTCAAGAGTATCCTAATTTGTTTTTTCTTTTCTTTTGGGGGGCGGGCGGCTCTTTCCTTTAGTATTTTTATCTCCAATAACATCACAACATGCACAACAGTTCATAATCTTAAAATAAGGAATTACATTACTCATATATACAAAAGCCACCTCTTCATCCATGCCACTTGGGGATGAAATACATGTATAGCAGCTCAAGAGAGCTCTGCAGAGAATGAACATAGGGCCCAATATATCAATATATCTATACCAATACACCCAGTGATACCAGGAATCTGCTGCTTACAATAATTATTGGAAAAAAAGATCKTGAGGAGGAAAAAGACACATGCCAAGGAATTAATGGCAAAAAAGGGGTGTAGAACAATATAAATAGTCACTCAAGGAGGAATGCATTAACAGTTCTTTATGTGCATTTTTTAAACACTAACAATTTAGGAYAGAACAAAAAATATCGATGAAAACTAAAAGATAGTTCTGTGCTGAGTTGTACAAGCATCCTGAGAAGCTAATTCAGTTCTGATGCACTTGGCCAGAGGATATATATTTATGCCCTTCTTTAGAAAACTATTAAAGTCCTAAATCTGATTTCTCTTGGCAGGGTAGTTGATGTGACCTTAGAAAGACTTTACAAGTGCTCTATTTTTACTGTGYCCGCAGTTTTGGGCCCCTTAGTGAACTCTATAAAGTGAGATTTTATGTAGGACCCACGTGAGTGTCACAAAGGGACATGCTTGTCCAAAGCACTGCACAGGTGAAGAGTGAAACTCTCATGTGYAGACATGGAGGCTTACCCATGCTATCTTGAGGGGGGAGAAATAATATCAAAATATTTGATATCAAATATCAAATAATATCAATAGGAGATCAGGCCACTGATGGGGCAGGTACAGGTGATCAGTCTGCAGCTTTCCTGTTACCTGAACATGAAAGCCCTGGGTCTGTCTCTCCAGGAACGAGCCAACTTGTGTCTTCTTCAGGTGGCACCTCAGCTTTTTCTAGCTGCCAGACTGCTCAACTCCTACTCGGTGCGGAGCAGCCAAATGTCACAGAGTCGTGTGCGAAGAAGAGCCGACCCTACAGATTTACAATGCACCTTCTAGATGCTCTGATCCATTTCCTTAATCATGAGCCTGATTCCAAGGGCTCATGTTTTTAGCTCTCCTTTCATCTCATTTTGCTTTCCTTGGAAGCTGTAACAAATCTTTATTTTTAATTCTCCTCCAGTCTTAAAGCCTATGGCTCTTCTTCAAGGCAGTCATGCACACAGCAAACACCTGACGGGCCCTGTTGTCTTAAAAGCACCAGAGTGTGAAGCAAAATAATTAAACGGGGTTGACATGGCTTTCAAAGGGGTTTGCTGCTCTCTCCGTGACAATTAGACTGCCTCTGAGCATTACCCTGCAAGCAAGGCAAGTGCGTGCAGCAGTGGGCTCTGGGTTATCAACACCAGTAGATTTGTTCTTCTAAAAACTGTTAAATATTGGGTTTTGAAGGGAAAAGGACCTAGGGGAGGACAGCACTACATGTCTGTAGGTCTCTGTAGAACTGAAGTAGTGTGAAGGCAACTGCAGGCCTAGGCAGATAGGCTGGGACTGAGCTGCCCACATGGGCGACAGGGCTGTGGTCCTGCCGGGAGCGCTGCCACCTTCCACCTCTGGAATTCCGAGATTCCCCTGCTCCGATGTTCCCTGGTGTCTCCCAGTGCCTGCGCGTCCTGGGGTTGGTGTGCAGAAAATTAACTCACAGCTAATTTTGCAGCAAGGCTTTCCCTTCGTCCCTCTGCCCCTGGAAACCAGCGAACACTTGTGTTTAGCTAATGAAAAGGAAAAGGAAGAAAGGGCTACTAATAGAGGTCATTAGCAAGCTGGGCTGAAAAAAAGAACGTCAAGTGATATAAATCAGATGAGATACAGCTTTTAAGCGGGCACCATTAATTACATGCTTGAAGTGAACTCTGTGTGTTACTCATGTGTGATGTGGGGCAAGGATAATCATCTGTCAGCGTCTTGCTGCACGCGGGCAAACACAAGCGAAGTTTGACCTCAGGGACAGGAATGGTCGTTTGGAGAAATTCCTGTCACAAGGCAGCCAGCTGCACATCCAAAAAGGGACGCAGTGCCCACAATGGGCTTTAGGTGGAATTTAATCTCCTGAAGTCTAAAGGAGAGAGGAATGTGCACACAGATGGCTATGGGCTAGACTCAGAAGGAGAACACGTTTGTGTAGTCACAGGCCTAGTCACAAGTGTATTATGTCTGTGGGTGTGTATGTGTATTCACACACATTTTCACTTTCTCTAGCACTAAAAACAAAGCATCAGAGAGTCAGTCTGTGCTTTCTACGTGGGGCCTTGATGTGAACGTGCCACACTGCAGCACTGCTGTGCTCCCCAGCGACTGCCTCGGTGCCACAGGCCACGGGGCCGGCACGTGCCRGGTCTCCTTTCCCTGCCAACACGAGAGGTTTGCACAGCGGGTGCCATTGAGATCCCTCCCACATCTGTTATTCTACAATAGCTCCATAAAGGACAAAATACAGCCTGGCCCCAGATCCCTCCATGGTGCATGGCAGGAGCCAGAGCACTCCGTTACTTGACCTTGTGGATTTATGGCAATACTTTTTTTCTCTTTTTCTCCCCTCACTTTTGAGTCTGTCTTAGAAATACAGACTGGCTAACGGCTTGGTTGAGTGATGAATAAAACTTCACTGTGTATCCCCTGACAAATGAGCCCTTGTTGGCTTCAGGATTTCCGTGAGATAAATGTTGACTTTGCTTCGCACGGCTCTTGCAGGCTCTGACATGTGTATTGCACAAATCATGCCCTTGCTGTGCAAGAGAAGGAAAAAGCCATGAAGGCAGCAGGTCCATCAATGCTCCAGGTTTAATCCACTTCTCAGCCCAGCCATGAACGTTGCCAGGCTTAGTGGCACGCAAGGTGCATGCCCGTAGGAACGCTGCTTCAGACAGACACCCAGGGTTTGCCACAGCATCTCCATGCAGCAGTGCTTCCAGCCTGATATCTGCAAGTGGAAAAAAAAACTAACAATTCTAGCATTTTTTCCCGAAGCACTCAGCTAGCAAATGCCACAGATTCTGGCTCCACAGTTTTATTCATTTGACTTTCCAGCAGTAGTGCTATTCTTCCTGAGAATAGTAATAAGTACAGAAGTTGATGAGTCTTGGTTGAATTTTATTGGGCTGTATGTGACTTTTTATAAAAATAGCTGCATCTGAGTTATTTTTCTTCCTCTTAAGAAACAGACATGAAATTGTTACCAAAAAAAAAGTATCCATTTTGTCAGGATGCCAACAGAGAGGGAAAAGGAAGAGTCATAGACTTCTTTCTGTCCTCCGCAAACTTGGGACTTGCTGGGTAATTTTTAACTCTGCAGCAACAGTTGTCAAAGGATGATATATTGATGCTTCTTACCTCCAAATGACACAGACCTAAAATCTCAACCCTTTACCTGCTTGTTTCCAAGAGCCTGAAAGGGCTATTCTTCCCATTCCCTGTCTCCTCTCTTCCCCATCCATTTAAGAGAAGGAAAAAATGTTCCAAATAAAACAACAGAAAAAGCCTTGGCCCATCAGCACTGCAGATTGTCTGGGGAGGCAACATGGAGTTTGAACAACAGATGAGTATGAGTAAACTAAAAGAGCACTCAGGGCACTCATTCTGATGTTACAGAGATAAATTTGACACCCTTGCATTCTCTTGACAAAAATTAACTTACTCCTGATTTGCATAGCATAATTCAACTTGCCAAAGCAGAAAGAAAAATTTGGGAAACTGCATGGGTCTGGACACCTTCCTAGCTGTTCCACTGGTTATGTTGTCAAAATTCTTCCCCAATGCTCCAGCCCATGCATGTGCATCATTCCCCACCTTAGACTTTCTGAGAAGCAGCAGCTCTGCTGCAGACTCTGGAAATACTGAAGATGTTTTAACTAAAAAGCCAAGAATTTTCTTATTCTAGAAAAATACAAACCAGTGCATTTTCTGAACTGTTGCCTTTTGTTTGCCTGGATTGCTTCTTTATTTGCTCAGAGCAAGTGCTCCAAGCTCCACAGATGCTGAGCTGACTTAAYCAAGCTAAACTGATAGCAGTTTCCTGACTTCAAACAGTAACGCAGTGTTGGAAGAGGTATCTGATATATTTGGCAGGAATGAAGCAGTTAATGTTTTATCAGCCTGAGGTTAATGATACACACAGCATTAGTGCCTCTACTTGTATTCTCATATATATGTTGTCTTGTAAATGTTGTCTGATTTGGTGCTATGAAGGTAACCCCATAAATTGAAGTGCTAAGTACATAACTAAATGTTGCTCCATCCTACGTGGAAGTTTTCCTGAGATGATGTCTGTGCTTCTACGGGATTTCACCTGTGACAGATAACAACCACAAATGCCTTGATAAGCAGTGCTGGGAATGAAGATCCCCGCTATGTGATCAATTATAGCTTGCTTTCCTGTAGATCATTGGTAAAACAAGATCATTGGTAAAACAGGAGCAAAATCCACACCTGCTTCCTATTCATGTTACATAAAATTAGTCCGTAACGGGTAGAGAAAAGGGTGACCATATTCAAGTTCCTTCTTTTTTCTTTCAAATGAGGCAAATAATCTTTTAGGGTTTGTGTGAATCCCATTCGTGAGCATTAGGTAGAAGTGTAGCCAGAAGTCTGGGTTTTGCTCGAATCTTTCAGGCAGAGTCCTCGTGGCATACGTAAATAGATTTTGCTAAGATATTTTCTCCTGCTATAGGATGAATGGAGAACAAATCTTGAAATCTGAATTTACATGCTGAATCAAACTGCTCATCAGATGAAAGAATGATGAAATCCAGTATTTATTTACCAAGTTTGTTCAAACACCAGAAGCATGACATCCAAAATTAATCATGCCACTATAATCTCAAGATTACCTTATAAGATAGTGGGAGTCTTGGGAATTATATCTCTTGCCAAATTACACACACAACTCCCACCTTCTGCAAATTTATACTTCTCATGTTGTTCGATATCTACTGACACTGAATTTAGTTAAACAGACACAGCTAACTTTACTTCATATTAGAATTGTACCACAAAAGAAAAATAGTGAATGTGTCCAAATGAGCATTTGCTGATAAGGGCTCGTGCCAGCCCAGCAACATGGAAACTTGGATATGGCAAGGAATGTTAGCCCTTTCCCTGAAACCTTTGCCATAGTAAAGGCTTAATGGTGTCCTATGGTTAGSGACAGATGCAAATGCGAGGGAACAGACAAGCAGTCATCTGCTTGACTTAAGTGAGATGGGAATTACAACCTGGAGGGGGAATGGCAGCCCAAAACAGATACTTGAGATGGGCTTTCCTGTTGGCCTGGGTCTTCAGTATATATGGACACTACTGATTTTCTAGGCTCTTAAGCTGGCTGTGCACCGAGAAGTTTGCCAATTGAGGGTAATAAGGGAAAGCATASCCATCCTCTGGGCAGATTTTGGAGATAATGGAATATTTATGTCCGCTGTTATGAACTTGTATTATATTTACTGTGGAAGTAGGAACTGTAGGGAGCAGTATATGTTATCATTATTTTATAAAWCACCATGCTGGTGATCCTCTGTCGTGAGTGAGCACGACAGCCTTTTAATCTTCTGGGCTGTGCCAGGTCTAGCTTACCTTGTTCAGTGCTTTTCACTGCTCCACACATTGCTTTATAATTAGTGCCTCCTTCTCTGAGGTGCTGGGCAACCACAAATCCCATTTACCCTCATGGAACTAAGGACATTAGGCAATCACACTATTGCCTTGTATGCCTGTTGCACCGCCAAGGTCCCCACCTGTGCCTCGTATGCAGCAGAGTGCCACTTTCCACACAAAATAAACAAACAGCAGGGTAATAAATCACAGTAATTAATAACTCAGTAGACCGCAAGTGCTCTTGTGAGGATCTCCTATGTGTGCTGTCAAATTCTGTGTCGTGGGCTGCCGGGTGGCGCAGCCCATGCCCTCCACCCAACCTGCTGTGCACGGCTTGGAAGGGAAAGGGGCTCCCCGTGCCCCTCACTATGGCTGCCCAGCAAGGCCAGCGCTGGGCACCAGCCAGCAACGAGGGGAAGCTTTCCAGGCAGCTGCACGCTGCTGCTTGCGACCACGTTGGCAAAACAGAACCCATCTGCATGCAAACATTGCTCCTCGGTTTGCAGACAGGGGAGCGATTGTCCTGCGCTTCGTTGCGTGGTGCACGTGGCCAACAAGCAGAGCTCTGTTTAAAGGAACAAGCGGTCTCCCTTCCCAGAAGCTGCTGTAACGCTGTGAACAAATAGCTAGAGGGAGGAAAATTCAAAAATTTTTCTTTCTTTCCTCCCCCACCTTTGCTTTCTGTGTCAGACAAAGCAGAAACCCGCTGCGCTGCAGATTCAGCCWTCTATAAAGGCATGCTTCCGAAAGGAATTTGATTTACTTACTGAAATTAATGTGTGGTTTTTATTATGCACGGCAGGTATGGTAGGAATCCAAGTATGAAAATTGTATTTTACACTACAGACCCTTGGATAATGAATTAAATGGCAACATGAACATATATACCATTGGAAAAATGCCACCATATGAACGTATTTTGAAAAAGCTAGGAAGAAAACTATAGGAGAAGAGCAGAGAAGCTATTTTCAGTTTGTGCTGCAATTATTTGCTGTTCTTTACATCTTTTGACTGAGGATTGCAATGCCTGCATCAGAACAGAAGATAAATTGTAGCTTGTCTCATCTACGCATCATCTTCAGGATTGGGGCCCATGGCCTTTCCGTTTTAGCACCATGGCTCTCCCTTCCCCCCATGCCACAGAAACCACCAGGTGGAAGAGGGAAAAGCGCAGGCTCTGATTCCATCCTGGCATGGAGTCAAGATGGAACAAGAGTATCCTGAAATACCACAGATTCAATTGTTTTATTCTAACTGCCCACTTGAGGTTTTGGTCCCCTTTCTCTTCTCTTGTATTGTGAAGTCATTATTTTTAAAATGGATCATTTTTCACATGTTCCCCCAGTGCAGCCTCAATTGCAAACAGTGAGTGATCAGCACAAGCACGCACCGAGTTCCCTTTCAAAACCTTCAGCTGCCCAGTCACTCCCTGTTTGGTTTTCTGGCATCTCAGTAGCACTTTCAAAGCAGCAAATCATCGAATTCAAAGTGTCTGATGATAAGTGGCAGTGACAAGGCTGGCTGGGCATCCGTGCTTTCCTGTTTCTAAGTGTCTGTACGCCTGCAAAAGCAATTTGCATTGTAGGGTGCAGCCTTTTCCCTGGCTGCACAAATGTGAAAAGACTCAGCCCAAAGCAGACCGAGCTCATCCCTGCTCCAAAGTTGGCGGTGTGTCCGAGCTGTCCTGAATTGCTGCTGACCCTGCAGCAACCCATAAGTCCTGCAGAGACAGCACTCTCGGACAGAGTTTGCCTAAGCTCTAAGGTTATACAAAAAGCCATACAATAGAGAAGAAAGAGTTTCCAAGTTCATAGATCTTTGTTTCACACTGCACCCAACGTTTGAGCTGAGGAGAAGCTAATTATACTAAGTTACATTTTTCTAAAGAGGATCTTTCAACTTTAGGAAGTAAAGACATGGACAGCAGGTAAAGGACGAGTGAGAGCCCTCCTATTGGAGAACGCATTATGAGATATTAGGCTTCAGAATCGGTATCTAAATATGAACATTATCAGCTAGATCTTCTACTTCTCCTCTTGCCCCCATAATCTCCTTTCTCAGACTGTTAACAGAGAACAAAACAGTATTTCCCATCATAGCTACTTGCCCCTGTCTATTAACCTGTCTTTCAGGGAGCTCTGAAATAAATTTAATACTGAATTTAATGATAGTGCCACTTGCAAAATTCAAGTGTGTGTGAATAATGTTACTTTACCCTAACAAGCAGCATCTATTTAGCTCTGACATTGATGGGAGCTTTTGGATTCTTCCTTGATAAATCCATCAGTGGATTTTTATACTAGGTCATTACAGAGTAGTCCTAAAGAAGTATTAAGAATAAATCACATTTCTAGCACTTAGTAACCATACAGAGTCCGTTATCCAGGAAGCTGGAAATTCCTTCCTCTCTCCCTCTCTCCCTCCCACCCTCCCTCTTTCTCTCTCTCTCTCTCTCTCTCTCTCCCCTCCCTCCCTTCCTTCTTTCTCTCATAGAAAACATGTGATCCACCCAACATTCATGTGTCGCTCCTAATTTCAGCTACATAAATTTCACCTATGTCAGCAGTGGAACACAGCTTTCCTGCTTGACACAAGAGTGTTGGATAGTCTCCATACTGCAGACCCTCACACCATACTGTGTCAGAAGCAACATTATATGAATAGTAGCTTATGGTCTCAAACTTCATTATATATATCACTTATACTTAAATCCTTTCAGAAAAATTGGGTAAATCAGTGTATGCATGCGCTCCTACTGGAGACAGACAGTTTCTGTGGGACGACATCTCGCTTTTTTCTTTTATGTGAAAGTTGTCCCCCTGTCACCCCAAACTGGCTTGGCAGAGGTCATGGCAAATAGCAATGGGAGTAAGGGGTGAAGTTCTTATTCAGATATGCTACACCTTGAATCAAATTCATTGCAGAAGGAAAGTCATGAAACGTAGGATGGAGAAGACCTCAGCCTCCTCCTCAGGGCAAGTCATCTTTGCCTCCCAACAAGCACACAGCCAAGCATGGGGCTGTCAGCAGTTCAGAGTGCTGGAGTCCCCCTGGATGGCTTGAACATTTGTAAAGAAAAGTGCCCAAAATATACAGTCAGATAAAGCTGGACATTCCTTAACGGTGATCACAAAATGACTGATTTCACTATGGGTACAGAATTTTCATTTTAATTGCTTATTTTTGCTCTTAGTTTTGAAAAAAATAAAGTCAGGATTTTCTGTGATTGCCATCATATTTTCCACTAGACAAACYTATTTGACACAAAAGCAGCCGTGATACTGACTTCTAGACAGGTCTCATTTTTATTTTTTAAATATACTTTTGGCCTCATTTTTATCGCTGTTCAAAATTGGAAGAATAGTTATGTTTTTTTCAGTCATGTCAGTGAATGATAATAGGGGATTTTTTAAAAATAAGCATTCAAAATTAGCTGAACGGGCATTGTGAAATGTCACCCTTGATCGTAAAACATGGAATTTTCAATTTTTGCTCTGTGGTTTTGGTTTTCTCAGTGAGGGATCAGATAACTTGGCATGATTTTTAAGTATTTTTTTATTTCTGCTTTCCATGGCAATAGCCATACTTATGTAAGTTGATTTTCCATGCAATTCACCAATTATAACAAAATATTACGTGTTATCTAATCAGAAACAGAAGGACATTTTTTACAGAAATATTTAACTTCTCAAAACCCCACATATTTTCTATCACTAAAAAATGGCACCAGAAAGTTTAGCAGTTTAACAGAAGATGAAGAAATCCCTGGGTTTCTTCCCAAGTGTGATTTCCTGTGAAGAAGCAGCCTCGTCTGTCTGCTTGTTAGGAAGATCAGCCCAGCACAGAAAAGATGGTGCAGCATAGGGGGCTCAACTGCAAATTGCAGCAGGAATTTGTTGTCTGAATGTGTGAATTCATGTTGTATATGCATGTGTGTRTGTCTAAAACTGTGAGAGGGAAAAAGAAGGAGGAGGCTTTTTTTTTTAAGCAGAAAGAGGTGACTCTTCTCATGAAAATATTAATTTTGTCAAATAGCCAATTTTCTGTCAAAACAGTTTGGCTCAAATGTCTTTGATTAGCTGTGGTGCTAATGAAAATCCAGTTCTGCAATTTGTATAATGAAATACAGAACACAATTGGAGCAGTAGTCTGAGCATGGTTTCATTTTCTCAATTCATAATATGAATTCAATAAAACTATTGACATGAAGAAGGCTGCTACTTATAAATGCTTGCAGATTGAGGCTTTAATTTGAAAATTGAACAATTTTGATCTGGAAATAATTTAGAATCAATAAAGGACTATTTTTACAACCATTTTCTCAAAATGATCAAACCTCAACATTTTGAATATTTTCTTTAATATTCTCTGGTGACCATGCAAAAATGGTTACTTGCATTATGCTGACCTGGGAGTGATTTCCCAAGCAAGACATGAGTCTGAGCTTGAACGAGAGCCATTAGAARTGGAGTAGCTGCGAGCGTAGCTGTACTCCGCAGGCAGAGTCCTGGTCTCTAAGGTATGAGAGGGGTTTTTAGTCTCCTACTTTCTGATCAGCTGGCTCAAGGAGGCTGCTCAAGTGTTACAATACTCTCCTAAGCTAACTGGTCTGCTTCAAGCGACCACGATGATCAGAGGACTGGAGCATAGGAGGTTTCATCTCCATGTGAGGAGGAACTTCTTTCCTGTGAGGGTGACAGAGCCCTGGAACAGGCTACCCAGAGAGGCTGTGGAGTCTCCTTCTCTGGAKATCTTCCAAACCCACCTGGATGCCGCCCTGTGCCATATGCTCTAGGTGTCTCTGCTGGAGAAGGGGGGTTGCACTAGGTGACTTTTACTCTTGTACAATGGTAGAGGCCCTAGGTCAGGTAGCTAATGAAAACTGACCCCAAAATAAGACTGCTACACAGGGGAAGGCAGAGTGATGCGCAATGCAGAGTTTATCCAAGAGATCACAGAGGACCCTCAAGCCAATTGAAACATAAGTGAAAGGGAAAAACCCAAAGTGCCTGTGTTCCCCACAGGGACGGCGTGGGAAAGCAGGGTGTTCAAAACCCATGGGCCCTACCACATTTTACCTTGCTGTCCTTAAAGTTGGCCAATTATATAATTAGAAATCTTTCAGCTGACTCAAGATATGGTCCATGTGATATTAAATTGCTGCTTATAATAGAGAGTGTTTCTTTTTGCTATCCTGTAATCTGAACTTCATCTGAAGTAGAATCCTGACTTGGTGAACACAGGATGCTATTTTAGGATGTCTTACTTGGTCTGCATTGTGTTCAAGCAGCTTGAACTGTTGCTCATTGATGCAGCTTKTAGCACTCAGGCCCATACGTTCAGCACATGCTCACACTGCACAGTACATTGTTATCTGATTCCCTTCATTGTTTATCCGTGTGATAATTTGGGAATCACTTAGACACAGGAGCAATTTAATCCACAATCCTATGTAACAAGGAATATAATGTTTTCTAATTTGGTTTTCATGTTCTGCTCAGATGTGATGTCTCCAATGAAAGTGAAGATTCAGTATACATTAATTAATGGCTATTTACATTGAAGACTGTCAAATTAGTTTCTGTGACCTGATTATCATATTACATGCAATCTCATTATCTAATACAAACGTTACTTCAAGCTTTTGTTATAATTTTAAAGCGATAGTTTCTCTACACAGGTACATCACACAACTCATTGCTACTCTAGGAATTTGCTAGGGACATTAAGAACCATTAAGAACCATCCCTTTCTCCTCAGGATGGTAGCAGAACTGAGGCACAGTTGTACTATGAGTCCTACTCTGGGTCTCTGAGCACACTCCCTGAACAAGTCAGTTAAACTCAAGATTGTTTTTTTCATGTTTATTATAGACTATTAAGAATGCATGAATAGCAATAGTACAAGAAAATAAACAACTAGCGTTTTAAAAGATGGTTTGAACCAGATTCAGTGTAACTTGGGTGCCTGAACTTGAGTTAAAATCTGACACCTTTTTTGCTGTGGTTGTTGAAGTCGTTTTCATCTCTTACACGCACAGGGTCTGGATGGCCTTTTTGACTATGCACTGGGCTGAATCAGACTGGGAGGAAGAGGGATATTTATTGACATGCAAAGTTTTGTCAGCCTCAGAGCTCTGGATTTTGAGGATCTCCTTCAAGTCCCTTGAGAATAACTAAATATCATTCCATTCCTCTTCTTATGTCTTCCTCTCTTGCTCACTTTCTCATTTTGCCTTCTGTTTTAAACTTACAGTTCCCASAGAAATATGATTGCTGTCAGCAGGAAAGACAGGAAAGACCTCAAAATCTGGACAAGGAAACGTTTCAACTGCCAGGAGGGAGAAAACTATTGCCCTTGTAGGCTCTCTCTGGAGGACCATAGGTCATGTGCCTTGCTTACATTATGTAACTGTATAGCCATTTCTGGTTTTAAAACCTGGCAGTAACAAAGCATTACAAAAATTGATACATTACAGGCAGCATGACTGATTAATGTCTTGAGTAATTTTAAATGTCTTGAAATTTGAATTCAAGTCTTTGCATGCTGAGGTCACATACACGATATATCTGTTGCACAGAATTAATGTGTTCCCAAAACTAAACCCTTGAGAAAAGAATAACCTTTGTATTCACACTGGATCTCTCACGTAAGTTAATCTGAGGTAAAATGTATGTGCACAGCTTAAGCTGTGCCGAACCTCAGATGAATCATTCTRTTTAGAATTCAAGAATTTTCTTTTTCTATACTCAAAGTTAGCTTATCTCAATTCACACACGAAACAAAGTGATTCTTGATAATCTCATGAGGCTTTCTCATGAGTCTATGTGCTTAACTCATCCAAACTACTATGTGTTAAATGTCCACCTGCGGCCAATTCAGAAGAGCTCTCCTGAGTTGTGGGAAAGCCTTCCATCTCCTGTAGCAAATAGGTCCTCCCTGGTCATGGGAAGAGAGCTCCCAAGAGCTGTGTGCATTTCCACGGCTAGAAGTGCAACTCTCCTTGCACAATTCCTGCATATCCTTCCCCACAGCCTTGGGAGGCTCCTGCGCACTCGATCCCACTGCAGCGTCAGGAAATAGCCCTCGTGCCTGAGCCAACAGCATTGCTCTTAGCAGCGCCAAGACATTCTTGGAAGCAAAGAATTTGTTTGCCGAAAGCTGTAGTTTATTTTTGCCCCAAACTATTCACAGACTTAAGCTGACTGTACTCAACAACTGCAGCTGGAAACATTTTGGCCAGCAATAACTTAGGCCGTGGGACACAAAAGAGCACAATAGCAAGAGCCRACCTCTACCCAGAGACCCGCTGACTTATGATACAGCCCAGCTGCGGGAGACCAAGACACAGCCTCATCCTGTGAATGGATGGAGGGAGATGAACCGCCTTTTTTTTTTTTTTTTTTCTCTCTTTAGGAAAATAAACTGTGAATTATGCAATATTCTGGGATCGGGTCCCCTTGATTCTCTCGAGCTGTTCTGTCCTCATAAAAGTGACATAAAGCACACTCGGGGAGGACCAAAACCCCAGGCCCCTGGGGAGGGCAGCTGCAGAGACACCACTGCATGGTGGGCCTTAGTAGCCAACTGTCTCTGACAAAGGTTAGCAGAAGCCTTTGACTCCTCCAAACAAACCCAAAACCAGACTGGCAGAAACGACACTCTTTAGGTTTTAGAAATAATGATAGATGCAAAGGAATTTGCAGTCAATTACACAGCTGTCACACCTTTGCTTTTATAGGCAATATAACAAAATTCACACCTGCCCCTGGATGCCTCAGGTGATTAGGAGGGCTGAAAATCTGGACTTCACCTTGGCTAACAGGGCTCYATTGACAGCGCTAGAGTTTTGCAAGCAAATAATCTGTCTGGCCATTGAATGGCTCCTACTTTTTATTCCAGGCCCAAATGATGAAAATTGTTTTTAAGAACATGATTGGCCTAAAAAGATAAGAAAAGCAGTTATATATTTGATTTTGTCCCCAAACATGTATCTTGACACTGTAGAGAATTTTGCTTATATATGTTCAAGAGGTAACAGGGGAATTTGATTAAGCAATAGATTTCCTTGGCTCAATTGCAGCAACAGCATGAAACTCACTGAAGAGTCACTGTCGAAAAACAGAGCTTCAAAGGAGAGAGATTTCTTTAAAGCATGCAGACAGCACCCAGTAGAGCAGTAACACTTTGGCTTGATCTGACTGTGGAAAGGAAGCCCATGACAGCTGCAATGCACAAATGATACTGGAACCAATATGAATGTGTTGGGATTCTTTTCTTCCTCTTTTTATATTCTTCTTCTTGGCTTTTCTTTGGGAGTTATTTTTTATCATTTTGGAAAGTCAAAATCTTAACAATGTGCTTGGAAAAAGGAGCAGTAAAAACAGATCATGGATGAAAACCTGGAAGGTTTGAGGCCTTTTTTTCATTCCACCTCCTTACTTATCTGCATTTAGCCATAGCATATTAACATATAAATACATGGAAATGCATATTAATAGCTCTCGGCTTATCTGCCAAGAGCAAAAAGCCAAGTGAATACAGCACATCATAAAGCAACAGTAGGTGCAAAATTTGAGATGGATGTGCCTAAGAAGGAGCAACACAGCCAATCCTTATGTCTGTTGATGTTGTCATGTTAATGATGGGAGAATTTGTCCCTTGCTGTTTAATCTTTCAGTAAACCATAGGCCTGCCTTGGCAGTAGACTGTGTTAATTGTTAACAARGTAGACAGAAGGTTGTAAGATTTGGAAATTATTTGAATTTGTAAATTATTTGGCATCCTTATGTTTGTAGGTTTTCTCTTTTTAACTAGATAAGAAGGCTATCTTGACTCTGCTGGATTTTCTGTGGTTGGAAGAATTTTTTTTTTCCCCAAAAAATATAATGGGATGTTTTCTCTAAAGAAAATTAAAAAACACTTTAAGAAAATCACTTTAATCACAATTCTTAATGACTTACACAAAAAAAAAAAAAAAAAAAGGAAAACCACGAAGGGGACAATCTCACAGGCAAATGAGCTCTGGAAGTTTCCATCATCAGGAGGAAAGAGGCTCGCAGGGGTGACCCACGGTGCTGCTTATGTGCGGGTCGATCTCCCGCTCAGCAGTGACGGCAGTTGCATGGCCTGTCTCGGGGGAACTAAGTGTGCTCAGCCCCCACGGAAGCAGCAAAAAGCAGACACCTTTGACATTCTCCATCACTAGGTTGTAAAATGGTGAAAAGCAAACAGGCAAGCAAGCAAACAGCCAAGACCCAGCCACCACTTCGGAGAGAGTCACTTGATTTCTCTTCTTCTACTCTATGTATCTGTGCCAGAGCTAAAGAGCAGCATCATGGGCACAATTTCCTGCTCTGAGGCTAATCAGCACAGAGACCRATTTAAAAAATTACCTTTTTCCATCTGAAGTCATTTTGGTCCCTATATTGTGCTTGTCAAAAGGCAGGGGAAATTGCAACACTCCTGTATCTTTTCTGCCATTTTTGAAAGGTATGTAATTTTCTTAAAAGACTGAAGTTTTAATCTTTATGAGATATTCGGACCCGAAGGACTAAAGTGAAAATGGCCCTTAGATTTTTGTCTGTGTTTAGAAATGCAAGAATGTTTGCRCTCTAATAAAGCACAACATGGAGTATTATTTGGACTAGAATACCTCAGGGATCATAATATTGATATTGTGGAAAATTCTGTGTTTCCAAGTTGTTTTTTATTATGACTCAGAATATTTTGATATGCTTTATTATTTTGCTGTTAAATATTTCCCATCTAAGAAATTATCGTTGGAAAAAATTTGATCGGCTCTGCCAAAAGACTAGTCCTTCTAAGTGGCAGATTTCCATACCACACCTTAAGTAAGTAGCTTTAAGTAACCATCTACCACTCTACAAGAATCCTTTTCCCATCAACCATGGTACCCTGTTGTATTTTGCTTTTCCATGGTTTATATTAGAGATTCTTTGAAGCGGGGGCTCTAGCTGATTTTAAGCTGAGAGGCAGCCATAAGTGCTTTTAAGCTCTAAAAATTAATCTAATACTCTACTCTTAACAGTTTGTAACCCCAAATATTTAGTTGAGACTGGCTAGATTTTCTTCCATAGGAGAAAAAACAGTTTGTTAAACAGTTMGCTCTTGCAAGCAGGAAAGTCATCTGGTACGCTGTGCCAGTAGTTAAATGAAAGCTTTTGTAGAGGATTTATTTGTCATGCTTTTTGATCAGAAGGAGAAAGTGTAGCAGAACTGATGTTTTCAAACATTTTCAGAAATCTAATTAGTTGCTTTTGATGAAGGGCAGGAAAATATGAATTAAAGATACTGCATCTAAGTTTGTGTAAAGAAATAGTTCCAAAATAAGCTGGAGAAAAATGTGAAATGTCACAAGGTTTCACTTGATTTCGATAAGCTCCTAGAGATGCCTGATGTTTATCAAAACTCCTATAAACACATTTTTTTTTTTTTTAGAAATAGGACTGGTGTTCCTCTGACTCCGATTGGGAAGGGAAGGCCTTGGGGATGCAGCACATAGATGTTTCTGGCCTATGAGATAAGGAAGGTGTCTCAGAGTGGTGTGACAAAACAGCACAAATGGCTCCGTCTGCTTCTGAATGAGGGCAGGTGCCCGATGCCTCTTTCCTCTGCCTTTGCTCCACTGACATGCTGGGCATGGGCAGGGACATGCTCATGGCCTGGTCCTGAGCCCCTGAGAAGGCTCCACTCCCTGTCTGGCCCTGACACCCCGTCACGCTCTGCTAGGGGGCTTGCTTGGGAAGTGYGACTCACAGTTTAGGTCTAATCTAATTTATTTCACAGCCCTAAAGCCTGTCACACTCAAAAAGCATGTGAGGGGTTTGACCCTGTGCCATCTCAGAGCTCGTGTCACTGTTCACACATCCGCAGAGTCAGCGTAACACACTTACAGGGCCCCCTCCCTGCATCCTGCAGGTCACCGTGCCCTCACAAGGACACTTTTTTTTTTTTTTTTTCCCTATAGCTGCTCTCCAATAGGTTTTCTGCCAAGGAAAATCATCATTAGTCTCTTGCTAGTGCTGTCATGAAACTCAGTGCCAAGTATGCATTTACAGCATGCCATAAAGCCGTATTCATCAGCACATCTTGTCCAGGGCAGCTCTCCTGCTCTTAGAAACTGAATCAGCTTTCAACTAGCTGGCTTGAGTGTCTCCACACTCTGTGTGAGTGTTCACAAATACCAGGGCTGTGAACACCAAAAAMGACAGGCCGCAGCCTTCAGCTGAGYAAGCTCRGAGGCTTCCTGTTGTTGAGCACTCTGCTTTGCAGGGAACATTTATACCACAGGTAAAGATGCTTTCCAAGGTTCATGAAGTCTGGAGTCTTTTAGTTCCAGATTCTGTACTAAGGAGGAAAATACTCATTCTAAGAAACTAAAAGGTAAAAATTAAGGCTTGAAAATAGTGTGTGAAAAGGAGGCGTGTGTGGCGGGGTTATCAGGTGGGATAGCCTGACAGTAGGACATGCCATAATCCTGGGTGCCAGTTTCACATCTTAGGCACAGCATCAGCAGCCTTCTGCTATCACACTCTCCTGCCCTCCCCTTTCTTTCACAGACCCCTTCTCCCAGAGGAGGTCCAACCTCCGTCCCCTCTTTATGCTTTGTATCTACTGTTTAGCAGGCAGGAATTGATTATCTGCCACACCACGTGCAAACTGATTGCGGGTAAATGGGCATTTGTGATGGGCAGAGGATTTATCCAGGCTGCCCTACAGAGAAACACTGATGGACGCTGCCTCTGATGCAAAGCTGCACCTACAAATTACAGCTGAATAATGATTTCAACTATTAATAGTTATGTAATGGTTTTCTGACAGCTCATTCCTGTGCTTTAGCCTTGAGCAGCTGAAGGGGACAGAGCCATATTTTAGTAGCATGAATGGAAAAATGTTTAAACCTCTGGCTACACTTAGGTGCACAGCACCTTATGAAAATTAGTGGGGGTTGGGTCTCATGAACAATTTGGAAAGTCTKTAAGTTTAGTCTTTAAGTACAGTCTGAAAAGCATTTAGCTTCTTTAAGCAAACTAAAACCTTTTTTTCCACTTAYATATATGTTATTAGCAGGGAAATGGTTGGGAACACTCTTCATGGTTTTCATCTACTGAATCACTCACTTTCCCCATCAGGGTACAAGGCCATTTTGGGCAAAATGAATAGTGAAGGTTTAATAAACAGAGCTCACCACTGGCTCTACTTCATACAAACTGGCTGGCAAAAATTAAAGTCTTTAATGGCTATTTAATGGTGGGTGAAATGAGCTTTCTCCTTATTAATGCAGTGGCTCATTGGAGCTGGGTTGTCCTCAGTCAAGTGGTCGCCTGACTCACCCCTCATGCTGCTGCTTTAAAAGTCTAACTCTGATTGCTAACCTCAGATCCCCTGAGCTATACCTCTTACAGTAGAGCTGTTTTTCAAATGGTTTTAAGTGAGAAGTGCACTGGTTATTTTCCTGAGATTTGTGGTGTAATTTGGAATTTCATTGGGGTCGTCGTCATGTTCTTCCCTTTGAAGTCTCTTTATAGGGAGTCTTTAAAGTCCTTGTCTCACCCTTAGTCAAGGGAAAAAAGACCTCCAGAATTCTTTGCATTTTACTACCCTAACACTATGCCATGCAAGCAATGCTGATTATTTTCAATGGGTTTCACTGACCCTTTCTTCTTCACCTGGCCTGAATGCAAATATCACACTTGCAGCTCCCCCTTGGCTTTATGGTGAGGTAAAGGAGGTCAGGACCAGATTCTTCTTCTAAAACTTCCAGCTATGTTAACTGAGGTTTTTTTTTCTTTCTTTTTTTCTTTTTTCTTTTTTTTTTTTTTTTCAACATAAAACAGTGACTGATGTTTCCTTCACTGTGGTTTCAATACAGGTAAGGAAAACCCTTAGGGGAGAAGAGAGGGAATCCGTGAATCTATTCAAACACAAATGTGAAAATGGGTTGGTAACATGGGTTCAGACAAGCCATGTTCACAACATGTGCCTGCTTTCAAAGCCCTGGAGAGCTGAGACAGAAATGAGTGGGCAGAGAAGAGGTGTCTGGTCTTTGAAATCACCAGCACGCTGCAGACCCAGCCCGCTCCAGCTCTGTCAAGAGTTTCCTCTGCATGAGCTCATTRCTGGACAAGACACTCGACCTTACATGCTTTCCCATCTGTCCTGGCCAAGCTAGTTTATCCATTTCTACAAAGCTGCCTGAAATCCATGCCCAAATATTTACGGGTTTCCTCTTTAACTTGAGGTAAAATATTACAATCTCTCAGGGGCTTGGAAACTACGCTAAAAGCTGACATAAGATATCTGACTAGTAATTCAAACAAAATGAAATAGCTAGAGATTAATGCATATGGTTGTGTGGATATACTTTCAGATCCTGATTTGAGGGTTTAAATATGTGTTGTGAAAAATCATGTATTTGCCAACATGGAAAATACCTTCTTATGTATGTGGCTGGTGGAAATCCAGGTGGAAATTTTTTTAGCTGCATCTGCAATCACTGGAAGTTTTGCTATAGATTTTAGTAGATCTGTAGTTTACCTTAGCATTTTTGACTGCAGTAAAAAATTAGATGCTGATATTGCATGCATACTTGGCGAGTGCCCTGCACAGAAATTCAGCTGAAGTAATTGACACTATTGTGTAGCAGGAGAGGTCAAATACAGAGGAGAGAGACAAGTCTTATCAAATGATTCACCATTCACTTTCTTGTAGGGGTAAAATGCAGAATTCAGCTCTGGTACAGCTTTGGCCCAGGAATTATTAAAGGATTCAAATAGAAGAAACTTTGCTGAAACATATGGACAATATTGGAAATGTTCTGTATCTTTTAAGTGACAGTTCTGGTAAACTCAACAGCCTTTCTCCTTTCTGAACAATAGCCTGGCTTCTACAGTTGTAACTACTTGATCCATCTTAAAGTGTGCAAACTCAAGAAGGTTTTTTTTATGGCAATTTACTGAGGTAGCTCATGTTTACTCCCTTTGCCTACATGCATGACGATTTCTTTCTGAAGAGAGGCCCAGAATCCCAGAATGACAGAATCTTTAGGGTTGGAAGGGACCTCTAAAGATTATCAAGTCCAACCCTCCTGCTCCAGCAGGGATCCCTAGAGGACATGGCACAGGGTGGCATCCAGGCGAGTTTTGAAGATCTCCAGAGAAGGAGAGTCCACAGCCTCTCTGGGCAGCCTGTTTGAGGGCTCTGTCACCCTCACAGGAAAGAAGTTCTTCCTCACCTGGAGATGCATATCTCCTTCCTTCCCTACACTTAGCACTAGTGAGGCAGTATTTTTGCTTTGCCTTAAACATGCTGTGAATATCTGTGAATACCTGGGGGGGCTGCTGGGCTGCTGCCTCAGCCCTGAGCTGACCTCTGTCTCCTCCCCCAGTTTGGGTTAGGTTTCTTCTTGCTTCTGCCTGGGGGTGCAGGCACCTTGCAGCCCCAGATGGGATGGCTCTTCCACCAGGCATGATCCCTGAGGCAGCGGGCACCCTTCCTGTGGGTCCAAGCACCCGGGCCCATACCCAGGGGCCTGAGAGCCTCCGCTGCAACGGCAAAGCCTCTGCTGAGACCACGGGTGTGCAYGGCACGTGTGGCTGTTCCTGCCTCCACTCTTGGCCACCTCATCTCCTGTCTGAGCTGCAAGCTACCCCCAGACAAGATGGGAGCCACACTCAGAGATAATAACAAGCTGCTGCATTTCTGCTCTTGCCACATGGTGCTTATACGAGGTGGCTCTGCATAGGCAATTTTATCAGTTCTGCTGCATAATGCAAATGCTGGGCCCTTTGCTGAATTCTTGGTTTGAATTTCCTTTTGGCATATTCTGTGTATATGAATGAGGTGTGTTCACTACTGAAAGACTGTCCAGCAAGTCACTGTGACGCTCTGCATCCTAATAAAAAACCCCAGTATGGACCTCTCCATCAGAAGGCATCAGTTGTAACTACTGATTTTTATAACTGACCTTGTGTGACAGCAGGAAGTAATTCAGTAAAATTACACCAGTTTCTTCCGGGACTGTTCACTTCTGTCGTGTTGTATGCAAAGCCATCTGATGGCAGTCCCATAAGGTCACAGCAACCCACCCAGCAGTCCTGAGCCTATTTGCAGGCACCAGCGCAGCAAGAAGGGGGCTCCAAGTGCCACATCCATTTCCACTGTGGGTGCTGATGCTTGAGAGCTAGTGGGATGATTTACAAAGAATTATCCATTGCATGGGAACATGTTCACTCATCGTGGACTGGGCAGAAGGATCCCTGACACCGCTGCATTGTAGCCTTCAAAAAACTGCAACATTTCAGGATATATAAGCAATAATACCCTACTGTAATATTAATATGGTGCCTTATTAGTCAATGCTGTGACTATGTAACTTTGAAGAGGCACAGAAAGTCATAAGGAATTAGTTTAATCTCATTATTCATGAGCAGAGGACCTCCAATGGAGCCTTTTGTCGATTACTGGTTATTTTCCTTTGTGAAAACAGCAGAGCCAAAGAACATCCAAGTTATTGAAAGGTCAGTTTTCATGACCTGAGACAACCACAAACACTGATCGGGGGCTAAATCTGCCTAAAAGCAATTTTTATTTTGAATAAAACAGGATTTCTTTTTATCAGTAATTCAGAACAGAGCTATTTTGATACACATCCCTTCACGAGCAAATGAGGAGTATCAAGTTCAAGCATTGTTCTAGCTATTTTCTATCTCATGGAGAATATGATCTCACTTTGGGCTCATAGCTACATCATTTTAGTTTATCACAGCAGAACATCTGCCCTAGTATTTCTGAATTCACAATAACAAAACAGATCCTGCAAAACTAAGCTGAAATTGTATAATGCATTTTCTCCTAAACCCTCTAGTATTTTTCACCTGGACAAAATACATAAAACATATCAGCTTAATGATTTAAAGAAAAAGCAGAAAACAAGAAATGGGGAGATTCAGGGAAGTCAAACAGATCAACAATTTGCCCCAAATTCTAGGAATGCATTGGGTAATTTTTATCTTGAAGCGAGAGGCTGAGAAGTATTTTCCTTCTCTAAAAAAACAGCCCTAATAACTATCTGCACTAAAGCTTCTTTGTTAATAAAGATACTTTCTGGTGGTAGTGAGCAGATAGATAACCTGGCTGATAGGAATCAAGGAGTTCATACTGACCTCTCTGGCTGTTATCAAACTTAGTGATGTAAGGGGGGGAAAAGAACCCTCTGTCCTCCAGCCAGCAATCCCTAAGCCAAAAATAGATAAAAGAGAAACAGTAGCAGTTGGTCTTTTAGTACTAAGGAGTCTGCAGCCAGTTGGCTGCCTATTTGTTAGATGAAAAGTATAGGAAGCAGCATCTCGGTGAAGAAAAAATATATTCTGAAAGACGTTATTGACGGAAGCAGAGTAATTGCATATCTGGCTGGATTTATGAAACACCTACTCCACACTGATAAATGCTGGGAGAAACACTTCTGAGGTGCAGAGTAGCTGGCCTATCAAAAATGAATGACCGCCAGTCAATTTGATGATAGACTGTGATGTTCAGGTGGAAAAAAGAAACTTCCCAGAAAAACAAAATTTCTTCAAATAATGAAAAACATAACATCCCAAATCCTGAAAGACTTACTCAGGTGAAACAGCAAATGCCATCACAGAGGGATATTTTAGCATTTACTTCAATAATTATATATTGCATTTACTATTTAAATCCATTATTTTTAAACACAAAGATCTAGCAAATAATTACCTGTTAGTTGGAATACTTGCCTATTCAAGAATATATAATTATTCCTTTCCCTAAGCAACTGCTACCAGCTACTGTCAGAGACAGGATATAGGAGAAAGTGTTTCAAAGGCTTGTTCTTATGTTCTTATGCTTTATGAGTTTTACAGAAGATAAAAGATCAACACAATGAGACAATTCATGCCATCAAAACCTTGGAGAAGGGACTGAACAGCTCTGCAATTGTTCCTTCCCCACTGACAGCTCACACTGGAAATCATAACAAAAATGACAAGAAATCATCAAGTCTGCATCTCTGCATTTAAGATGGAAAGCCTCTGCGTCCCAGCAGCCCTGTTACTGTGGAGCAGCAGAGCTGGGAGCACGGGGGCCTGGAGGAGAGAGCACTTCCTGCTCCCACGAGCCTCCTCAAGCTCTGTCACCCGAGCAAGCTTCCCAAGAAAGGAGAAGGAAGGTGGGGAGCTGGTGCTGACGCGTTCTCCTTGGGTTCTGTGGAGGTATTTGCTCTCTCCACATTTTCTTTCAGGCTTCATTAGCTTTCCTAAGTTCATCTACATTCAAAACAATAGGCTGCATGAAAAGCATAAGGAAGGGAGAGCTAATGCTGGAGGACCATGCTGAGTCTCAAATTGCTCACCTCCCTTCCGATGAAGATTTAATGCATGCTTATAGCCCCAAAGCAAGTTTTCTAGAAAGAAAAAAAAATGCAATTGCCTGATACTGTTCACACACATTTAACAGGGATTCCAGCAGAATCCATACTATGTTTAATATATTGTGAAGTCTGCACCAAATTGTTCATTCCTCAATGGAATCTATGATGTACTTTCTTCTTGGAAATGATTTATGAGTTACAAACACACACTCCCCATTCCTGCCATTGGTGCCAGATTACTGCTGTACAACAGGCATCCTTCTCAGGAGACACTTATACTGCAGTCCAAATGTCTAATTGTTGTTGACCTAGATATATCCCACCCACATGTAAACAACCTGAGTACCACTAATTCCACATTGTAGCATGAAATTCAGAGTACTGTTCAAAACAGCCAAACAATTTCCCTACTTTGAAATCTGTGCTGCTGCTGCTCTGTTATTGCACCCCAGGGAGTGAGTTTAAGGATAGACTGGTGCACAGACACAAAACAGTCATACCCTGAGACTACAGAATAGTCCTGCCCTTCCTAAGTCCTACACACAACTGATTAGGCATGAGGAAAGGAAGAGGAAAAAACAATTAAAAGGGTTTTTTTTTTCAGTTGTCAGTTTTCAGCAGATAATTATCATCAGCTTGGCAATTTAAAAATCACAAAAGCCATTTCAACACAGAAATCATATCCAGCTATGTGTTTTTGTTCCAGTCAAGCAATGTGATACAATATTTAATGTCCAGCATGCTTATGGCTTGGTCATGTTTCCTACTTCAAAACAATACCGCTTCATCAAAAATGAAATCCAGCAGACTCTCACATGAACTGACTCATGGGAAGAGTGGATTACTGTGTTTTATAGTCAAAATATGGTTTACAGGCAGCCCATAACTATCATCTTTTTTATTACTCTAAAGCCTGTCTAAAGGAGCAGTACATAAAGAGAACCTAGAGGAATATGTTCCCAAATATTTTTCTCTCAACTTTCTGTTCAAGAAGCCTAACTATTAAAATTATATAACATTAATCTATTATTAGCAATGATGGCTCCATTATTGCCAAGCAAGACCAAAGGGATAAGTGCTTGGCACCTGCTGGGCCTTTTCATTCTCCGTAGGGAGGCTGACTTGGGGACGCTCTCCTGTTTTGTAGCTTCATGCAGGTCGGTCACTCTCTCCCAATTTGAGGATCGGGAGGCGGGAGGACAAGGAGATGTGTATTCGGGCAGGCCATTGCCCAGAAAAGTGGCTCTTGGGGAAGCCTGGAGGCTCCCCGGAGCTGTTATAAGAGGGACATGGTCTGTACCCATTGGCCATGCCAGCCTCATGCGAGGCTGGGGCTGTGCAACCTTGTGGCTGCTGCTCTCTGCTCCAGTTGTCCCAGGGACTGCTTTTACCCTGCATTCCTGTTCAAAGACATCTAAAGCACACTTAAGATTGCCAACTTAAAACTAGCTACAGGGTTTTTTCTCCACTAACGCCCACAAGAAATCTTTTCGTTTTGAGGTCATTGCAGCGATTTAATGATGTTCGATGGGGTTTTGACTGAATGTGGAACCAATCTGATCTCTGCGCTTGCTTATGTGTTACTGGGATATATCATCATGTGGCATGGCGAKAAGTTAGCTATTTAGCAAAACCAGAGGATTTCTGTTCTGTCAGAGAGGCCATTTTTTTCCCCCTTCTTTTGTTTCCCATAAAATCCTGTTAGGGCAGAGCAGTGTTCCTTAAGGAGGCTATTCATTGAATCAACACTGCTGGAGCCTGGCTTTTATCCTTACATTAGGAGCTAAGGCAGTCACAGCAGTAAAAACTGTGAGATTTTATTACCAAAGCTCATCACTGGCAGTAACTCCTGATGATCTCTGAAATTTACTGAATGGGAAGCTATATTGAACATAACACTAGCGCTGATGCCGAAGTAAAATGATTGCTTTGCAAACGTTCTCTCACTTGTGCTGAACAATTTTGTTTTGTCTTTTATCTTACAGCCTTGTAGGAACAGCTGCCTTGGAGAGTGAAGTGATCTGGTTTCAATATCAAGCTGCTTCCCTGATCTGCATGTCAGCGTGCAAGGTATTTCACTGCTTCTACACACAAAGTCAAGGCAATACTCAGCTTCTCACAGAGGCGCTGTGGTGAATCAGTTAATTTTGACAAAGAATTTTTATCGCATAAAGAAGCATTTCATTGCTAATGACCCTAAGCTCATCCACCATATAAATAGCAATGCTTTATCCCACATTAATAGTTTTTCCATGCAAACATCTTTATAAGCAGCTTGGAAAAATCTCCTGTTAGCCACCAGTAAAAGCAAACAACCACCCGTTGCAATTTTCACTATGCGAGTAATGTCTAACTGCCCCATCTGTATAAAACATGTTGTCCAGCTCTCCTGATAATGCACAGAGACCGTCCTCACCAAAATAGCAAATCATTGGCTGTGCTAAGGAGCAAAATCCCCTCAAACGCCTGTTTTGGGATACAAAACAGAAAGGAATTTGCTGTTCGCTTCTTACTCCTTGGCCTCCTAAGTGGCCAGCCAAACTCAGCRGTGTATTAATTTCCACGCACTTTATGAGCCGCTCTGGAGCAATTCCACTGTGGAGGGAACATTTCTGCCAGGCATGGGGGCAACAGCAGCCTCATCTCGTGTGAGCAGAAGCCGGGCACCTCACTTCCCTGTCACCACCCAGATGCATACACAGCCACGGCCCATGAGCAAGCACAGCTCGGGGACCCTCAGGCTCGGCACGTCGACACAGCTGTTGGGATCTGATTCTGGAAACACCAGAATTATTCATAGCCTTGAGAATCCCTAATGCTGCTGCTGTGAGCACTGGCAAACTGAACTTTGTGTGATCCATTCAGTGGCTGCTTCTTCCCATATCATTCCCACTGACTTAATAGCATTGCTTCATAGGACAAACCAGAGAACTCCCGCCACTTTATCACAAACCTCAGAGCTTTTAAGAGGTAAAACATAGTTTATTGGTTGAATTATAATAGTTACGCTGCTTGTCACATCTGTCCAGCTTTTATCAGCTGKTTCCTTTCAATGACTCTCAAGGGAAAAATTCAAGCTCTCATCCTCATTAATGATGTAAATACTCTTGGGGCGACTGAGAGTTGAAATATGGTCTTTTATGGGTCCTACCTCCTGTGGATGTTAAGACAAGATTCACTATATTGATGTGTGTAAATACAAGTAAGCACATTCAACAGCAATCTCATCCTATATTTTTTTATTTCCAAACATCTTAAAAAATGGAAACACGTCATTTTAAGGAGAGATTTAATGGCTCTTGAGCCCATCTGCCACAAAGACTGCTTACTCAGACAATCACCTCTGAGCTGTCAACCGACTCCAATAGCCTTGTTCCTATGCCCTGGGATTCTGCAAAAACAGGAAACTCTGGTATATCACTTAAAATTTGGTTTCGGTCATACATCCATTCTTCAATCACTGTCTTTTTAACCTTTATCTAAAAGCTGCCTCACATCTGTACTTAAAAACATTTTATCTTCCTGATGACTTTCCTTCGTGCTGCTAGTTACACTAGCTATGGCTATGCCCCCTGTTCCTGCAATATAAAATAATTATATTTATAAAGAAAAATTCAAAAAGTTCAGCTCCTCTAAGCTCACAGGAATGGTCTGTGATGCTTGCCCAGAGCTGCTGAGGTCTGTGACTAAGCCCAAGAATGGCAGCTTCATAAGAATACATCCTGATTGTTTCACAGTGATCGAAACATTTGTGGCAGGCTTCCTAAAGGCAAGGTCAAGCACAAACAGCCAAGATGTGCAATTTTAATCAAGCTCTAACTGGAAGCAGAGGAGAAGAAAGGGCAGCAAGGCATAAGCAGAGTTTCCATCCTGGTGCCTGCCACTCAGGAGAAGTTCTCTCMTTGCTTTTAGGTGAAATGACTTTTACCTCTCGCTAGCAGTGCAGCAAGCTCTGGACATCATATCAATATTTAAAAACTGACAGTGAAMAAATCTTTCTGCTTAGTGACTCATGGTGAAATTTGAAATGGAAATAATGTRTTTGAAGTCGATACTATGCATTTAGATAGATTAAAGACAGGCTAAACAATTAGTGATAATATATGTGTGCAGAAATGTAGGAGAGAATCGAGTCTTTCAAGTCTTTTAGATTGCTAAGAGGCCTCCCCGTTTTAAACAGGGAGGAAAGCCAGCTCACGAAAGGATTAAAGCATATTACCCTACAGGGTAAATTCATTATTCTGGCTCTACCAGGATATTTTTGATCCTCAGATGAAAGTTTTTCATGGGTATGGACAAGAAAAGTAGATCATTTTGGTTTGCTTAAGAACTGACAGCACATTTGTCCACCCTGAGAAAAATAAGGAAGCACATTCAGATCACTGCTGAAAAAAAATAACAACAAAAATGCCAACTAAAATCACCTCAGCGCAGCATCTGCTTTAGTGTGTTTTTTCCATAGTGCCTTTAAGAGGCAGAAAGAGCAGGAGGCAACTTTGCCTTCAGAGATGCCTCCGCATGCCTGGTTTTGGTGGAGGGTCCTGGTGATTTCCATGGGCTGTGGGAAGTGACTTGGTGCTCTGGGAGAGATGGGGCCTGGCGGGAGATGCACACGTGTGGGCACCCAGTGCAGGGGAGGCGATGGGTAATGGCATCTGCTGTGGCTTCAAGTCAGGCAGCATCTCATTTCATCTCATCTCATCTCATTTTTGCTGTATCAGAAGCCAGGTCAGGTGCTTCCTGGGTGCTTTACGCTTTCCTGTTGTGGTTCTCCAGCACGAGGTCTTATGGTTTCTTCCCTGCTAGAAACGCTGACAGGAATGGACACTTCCTGGCCTGCATCAGAGAAGTCCTGCCTGAAGCAATATGGTGTTTTTTTCCTGGAGTGAGCTTTTTAGTAAGTGCTTTTCTTTAAATATTGAGTCATCACACTGCAGTTCTTCACACAGTGACAGTGCTGCAAGCTCAAGGYAGTTTTCTAATACTTTCTCCCCGTCTCTCTTGAGAATTGCCCGGAATATCTCACACAGAGCCTGCGGGAAGGAACGAGGGTTCAGGTGGTACCTGAGCAGAACTCCGTTACTTCCACATGAGCTGCAGAAGCCGGATGCTGCTAATGAAGTTGAAGTTTGTAGGCACTGCCTAACAGTCACCTCGTAGCTCTGGGGAACTAGTAAACTCAGTCACCAGCAACCTCATCTTTCTTATACTGACAGCAATAAAAATACACAAAAACGGAACTGAAGCTTTGAATGATGTTGCTAGATATGCAAACTAGAGTGGTTTGAGTTTGGCACCAACCTCTACCTAAACCTCATTTCCCTGGTTTGATCAATGTGGGAGGGAAAGGAAAGAAAAAGATAAAAAAAATTAAAAATCTTCAGGTTTCTCAATAGGATTTTCATTTTAAGAAGAAGATTGAACATCAGCTAAGGAGTTTTATGATATCATGGTATCTGAACTCCTATTTCACTGAAATTATGAGCAAGTTCCAAGGTTGCAGTAAGAATTTAATTGCAGAGATGCTGAGGCTGGAAGACTTTGAAACACTGGATGGCTTTTGAGGATGGATAAGAAGGGGCTCCAAAAACCGAGAGGCTTTTTGGTAGTGACTTGAGCTCACTATTGCCTTACAGGTCCCAATCCTGGTCCACCCTTGGCCTGCCCCACTCTGCTTACTCCATCCCCACACACRTATGTGCAGCTGCAACGTGGCCCCACTCGATGCTCTCACAGAACAAACATTTGAAGTATTATGTTCAAAATCAAATGGAGTTTGCMAGCTGGGAAAGGGCAGCTTGTCTAAAACAGTGCAAAACGCAAGGAGCCAGTCCCATGTGCTAATTTAAAACCCCTCTGTATGTGGATGATAATTTTACATTAAATATACATGTACACACTGTTAATCKGTTTGATAAATAATTCAGTGCTATAATGCCAGTGAAAAAAAGCATGGAGCTAAGCACAGATTTGGTACTGCATTGTAGATTATATTCATCTATTTACATTAAACTAACTTTCCTTTTTTTCATCCATAATTTTTAAGTAAAGGAAACTGAAGCAAATCACCCTTGCTTTTTACTTATCTTATTAACCAATGCAAACTATTCCATAGCAATTTCTTATTCATCCCTCTGCCATGGCACAAAAGTGTTTATTTAAAGTTTAATAGATTTGAAGTTGTATAAACTGGTAGGAGTTGTATGGGACTCTGGTCTTCTCCTGCTCTGGTGAGATAAGGGTGGCATAACCATTCATAAAGCACTCTGGTTCAGAACAGCACAGGGGGTTACACAAACTGTGGGAATATTTAAGGATACGGATACTTTGTACTGGCACACAGAGATTTACCCCATGTAGTGGCCAYGGCAGCAGCCCTGAGTGCTGAGGCAGCATTTTGTCAGGAATCAAATGTGTTTTGACATGAGCAAGGTGCCCCCAGCTGCTGTGGCAGATGGAGGATACTGACCTTTTGACAAAYAGCTTCAGTAGGGGAGCTGTGAGGAAGAGCACTCCTGTCCCAGGAAAGCATCTTTCCTACACCTTGCACTTAGCCTCACTGCTCACTGACCAAAATCACATCAGCACAACTGGCAAAAGGATAAGATCCTCCTGACAGAAGCATCTGCATTAGTGAGTATGTTCACAAATTAAAACTGCGAACGTTCCAAGGAAGACACTTTGCTTTTATTTCTGTGAGGACTGCAACCATGGGAGGTCTGTGCATCCGGAATGTTTCACACCTTTTAGCTCAGATTTAGTGTGCAGCACTTCATATCAGGAAGTCTAAATTATTGTTGTAGATCTCTGTTGGGGTGGCACAGTCACGCAGGTGGGACAGAAACACCCCACAGGGCCAAGGGCTCCTCACATGCCTCCCGCCAGGCAGCCTGAAGGAGCCTTTAGCACCTGGGAACCATTCGGAGCGTGATCCTGAACAGGTTCCTGCTATCACCACCTGCTTGCTAATGACGCATTGCCAAGCTGGGCAATTCACAGATGAATGGGAATGGAGAAGAGCAGAACCACAACCGCTGCACCATGATCAGC
>PTEX01000106.1:726771-812330 GCA_003342815.1 Eudromia elegans
GAGGGAGGGAGGAGAGTTTCTATAGGCATATTTGGTTGTCCCTTGTCATAGGACATGGTAATTCAAAATTGGTGGCTTTAATGAAGGAGAAATTAGTTTAGCACCTCACATAAAATCCTAAAGTGCCACTAACAAGAGCAGCTAAATTGGAAAAGATAGCTGGGAGGGTACTTTGCTTCATGTTTTAACCTCTGAATCACATCATGTCTATCTAATGCATAAACTTAATCCCCAGAACACCTTCGTAGCTATCTCTTGAGCTGCATGCAGTGACCATGGGCATTTGTATACTGCACCACGCTGTCCTGCTCTTCCAAGCGCTTTGCACAGGCCTGGCTCCTGCTCAAGAATCACTTTTATGTTTGTTTGAGTGGCACATCCATCCAATAACATGGTTGATAACTGTGGTCTTGGAATAAAATTACAGCTCGTGCATGACATCAGTAGTTAAGATTTCTAGTCATTAAAGTCTAATAGTAAAGGTCAAGGTGCTCTAGTAGTGGATTTTACTTAAATTAATGCAGACATTATTTGCCATCTCCCCTTCAGCTTCACTAGAATCTGACTCATCTGTTTAATTTTTAATTTCAAACAATAACATAATGTCAGGTTGGCAAAGGTAGCCACASATCTTACTGGCCTTGACTGTTGTTTCTTTTTTGTCCCATCTGTTTTGAGGAAATAAATACTACAGATATCTATAGAAACAGAAAAGGAATTGTTATAATATATGAGATACACCACCACCATCCCCAAATATATATATATATTTAAAAGTAAAATCTTGTTATGAGGATTTCTCTTCCAAATGGAAAGTCATTAAAGGGGAGCAAGTGATGTGGATGGAATGAGGCCAGTAGGTGAAAAATCTCTGTCAGCAGAGAATAGCAAGGCAGTCCATGGAAATGAGCCAGCATCATGTTTACAGATGACTTAGTCCTCAGATGACTAAGCTTCCTGATGCTATCAGTCACTCGAGCGAGCCCGCACCTGAGACTCRGGAAAGCCTGGACAAGGGATGCAGTGGGCATGTGTCGCCGTGGAGGTGCCAGCATGGAAAAGGGATGCTCCGGGAGGTGCTTTGGGAAAGGTGCAGGACTGCACACACGTGAGCTCCTAGCTGCCCAGCAAGCCCTCGGCTCTCTCCCTCCTGCTCTGGAGCATTTGGAGGTCCCTTCTGTTCCGCTCATGTTTCTGAAGTTCCCGCTGGCACTGAACCAGGAAAACTAAAATAAAATATGAAAGCAGGAGACACCACCTCCCTTAGAAAAAGCAGCCAGAAGAAATCCATGGTGACTGATTTCTGGGAAAGCGAAGCTGCTGGAGAGCTCAGAGAAATCCCTCGGTTGTTTAAAACTTTCCTCCCGATTTCTCCATGCCGGGGGCTGGCAGTGGGGGACTTGGCTAGCTCCCCTGCCCCCCTCTTTGCACGCAAGGAGTTTCTGCCTCTTTTCCCAGGCAAGGCCACACTTGGACCCCTTTTCACAAGCCAGGTGACCATTACTCCATAAAAGTGTGTGTTTACTGAAACATCAAGAAAACATAACTTCCAGGCTCTTCCGAGGAGTGTTAACTGGCTGCTTGAAGGATTTCAACAAAGCAACACTGACTAACAAATTCATAGATTTACTCAGCCATATGCTAAACTTTACTCTTGCAACGTGATTGCTTCCCATTGCCCTGCTTGCATTTTTACACTCTCTCAACAGTGAGCTTCAGGGCTGCTGTCTGACTGTTGATCTGCCTATGGAGCCGAAGACTTGTCAGCACACAGAATTTTAAAAGGAAATTATTAGTGCTGTTAGTTCTCTTTCGCAGTGGTCTCATTTTTATTTTTTTAAATATCTTTTTTTTTGGCACTTCAATTAGAGATTTTTTTTTTTTTTTTTTTTTTAATCCTGGAGGGACATTTTAGGGCAAGGGGTTTGGATAGGGAGGTTCTGCCTCTCATTCTTGGTTTGGTAGATGGTACCGCTGTCCTGCCTGGTGAGTCTCTGTGCAATCCCCATGCAATTACAGGATCCATTCYTCAGCTATCAAACTGTGGGTTTGAAGCCTTTTCAAGTCAACTTTTAAAGTTGAGCGCTTCCGTATCAAATTCTGCCCCAGTCCCCGATGCAGCTTTAAATCCCTGGAAGAGGGAAGGATYGCTCTGCAGCAGAGGCTTCGTGAGCCAAATGGCTATCAAGGTTTTAAGTGGTGAAAGGAGAGACGTGYGCGCTTGCCCCTTACACTGTGCAGTTACACAGGCGCTCGCTAAGAAGGCGAGATCTGTGCTAGACCTGCTAGCAGATTTATGGCTTGCTCAGCAGTGCTGTAGGTTGTTCAGGGAGCAGCACAGTAGCTTCCTGTGCTGTTCTTTTAAAGCAGGTTTTCTGTTACCATTGATCACAGGCGCCGTTTGTAAGCTGAGATCTTTCCAAGGCGTAGGTCTCAACCCGAGGGCTCGGAGGGAGCCCTGCATCCTATGAAAGACAGGCACTGTGTCCCCATGGGGCAAAAACACAGTCAGCACAAACTATTTGCCCGTGACCAATTTCAACTCTTTCAATTTCCACACGACAGGRAACTTCTCCCATGACAGAAATGACAATTGGCCTCCAATTTGGGGGGGAAATGGCTCCTCTGTGCTCCAGATGAGATCTGTGTGGCTGTGCCYGGCTTTCTCTGCCTTCCGATTGCCTTTGCTCATCAGTGTGAAGCTGCTTTTACAAATGTTTTTACCTGGTATCTTGGAAAACAGATTTTGTATATGAAATGTACACACMATGTACATGCTAAAAATCCTTTTCTGCCTTCCGATGTACATCTTAAAAGAAACATCCTGACTATGAAATGCTGTTGAACAAGGGCAACACTGACAGGAGCAGAAGGAAGGATCCATGAATCTGTATAGCTGAGTATCTCTTCCTCTGCTTTTTGCTTTTTTTGGTGGTAGAACCACATTTGTAAAGTAGGAAATAAAGTATTTCCTCCTGATTACAGGCCCCTGAATACAGGCCCAAATACTTCTTAAAAAATGTGTAAGTCAGTGAGTCTGAAACCTAGAGACAGCTCATGCTAATTGTCTGCCACTGTCCTTGGCTTAATGCAGGACAAATGGGTTCTCCCAGTTCCTACACAGCACATTTGGTAGGGCATTATTATGAGAAAAGCTTATTAATCTTGTCAAATTGTACAGAACATTGCTTGAAGGATTATTTAACAGCAGGCTCCTTTTTTCTTCCCCTCTTGCCCATTCTATGCCTTTTTCCCTCACTCAGCACTTTGCCCCCTCAGTCATGGTATGTTGCATCTCCTGCAGAACTGCCAGGGCTTTCCGTGCCAAGCACTTGACATGCTACACAGAGCAGCTATCGGCAAAGACAGGGCTAAGAGGGCACTGGGGCAAAGACAGAGGCAGCTCCTGCTTTGCTTCKCGCTTTGAGAAAGGCGACAGGGACATGTGAATTGTAAAAAGTTTTTGCAGATGAGATTTGGATGAGTTTTGGTTGCAGATATGCATATAGGCATAAGCATTTTTCCTTTTTGCTCCTTTATAGCCTGCACATATATATCTTGCTCCAAGTTTCTCTCCTTACACATATTCTCTTTGGCTGTCCTACCCATTTTGTGGTTTGCTTTACCAGTAATTCATCTTTTCTCTTTCAAAAACACCCTCCATCTGGACCTTCTCCCAGACTATTTATATTCTGTCATGGGAATTGCATCTAATAATTTCTCACCTTTAAAATGTGCGAGATTTGGAGTGTTCATTTCTCTCACACATGATGACACTGATTTCAGGAAAAGAATGAAAGGAAAAAAAAAGGCTGGTTCACAGACACCAACAGGAGGCTACATTAGGTAGGCCAGAAGTGAGATATTTTTGAAAGGAAAAATCAAGGATATGTGACCTTGAGAAGAGCAACCCCCTGTTTCCACAAATGTAATCTGTAGCCATACTCATTTCTGAACTATGAAGATCCAAAATATTACCAGATTTTACCATCAATAAAAGAGATGTTCTGTAAGGGAGATCCTCACTGCACTGAAGTTAGGAATAGTTGAATGCCTCCGTATAAAGCACTGTTAATTTGACTGTTCTATTAATTAATAACTGCTGTTACATGGTATTCCAGAAGATACTTTGATCTAAGTACGCATTCAAGACATGAAAATTATATGATAGATGTCATGTAAACACATCTTCTAGATATATTTTAAAGAGGAAAAACTACAAAGTGATCATCATGATTAGCGTTTCCTTTCCAGCCTGACTTGAAATACCCTTTATTGTGGCAGGTATGCTGTAATGGAGAAGAACTAAGTACTGCCATCAACTGATCACTGTGACAGTTATCATTCCTATCTTCCTGTCTATCAAACACAAACTTTCATCCAGAATCTTAAGACGCTCAGCAAAAGCAGTTAATAATTATGAAAAAATACCTATCATTATGATAACATTTTGGAAGTAGAAGGTGATTTCATCCTGCTGTACAAAACCAAAATATATCCCGGTGAACAAAAAGATGTATAAATGGCTGCCTCTCAGGTGACTGGATGGAGTGGGTCACATTTCACTCACGCCAAATACATTTGTGTGTTGATTTTTGTATGTATTCATATACATACATACATATGCGTGTGTACACATGTGCAAACATGTGTATTTATATAAATTTACACTACCTGTAGTCYGAACTCAGCCGTCCTAATCAGTGAGTTAATATCGGCCTTCTTCTTTCTGACTTTATTTCCATTTCTCAGGTAGTTGCACAGAGATGCTCCCCTTGCAGGCCCAAGAGGCAGACAGGGATAAACTGTGTCTGCCCACGCCCTTCACTTACTCATTAATATCACCTGGTCTAGTGGAGAGACACTTTTGCATATAATTTATATTATTGGTTACTTTTCGAATTGGCTTGTTGGCTCCAAGTTAGAGTTGTCTGAAGTGACTTGAAATACTGAACTGGAGGAGAGAAATAGATATTTCCTAAATTCACAAGACACTAGTTATCGATTTGAAAGCAGTTTTTCCTACACTTCATTTAATCAGGAAAGAAAAATAATGTATTGGAATGATACAGAAGGATATGAGAAAAACAAGATTGTTTTGGTCTCAAAAAATAAAATTCATGTGTTATAGATTTCCATGAATCTCTCACTGTCTTATTTCTGCAAATCACTCTGCTTTTCTTCCTTCTGAGGAGCTATGCCTACATCTTTCCCTTAAGATATCCAGACTTCTCTTCAGTGCAACTAAGGGGTCATAACTTTGGCTATGTGGTTAAGAGACAGCCAAATATCAGAAGTGCTCTGATTAATACATACATTGCTGAGTTTCAGGCCAGAATGAGCACCACACAAAATTACAAGCCTCCAGCTAAAAGAACAGCTAAAAGAAATGCTGACAGAAACCAATGCTGCTCTAATAACAACAGAGTGGAAATAACTGAAAAAAAATGTATGCCCTTGAACTATTAATTATTCTCCCTTGGAAGGATTAAAAAGAACTTTTGACTGACCTATGTTTTGCTTTGAGAATACAGACAGAAATACAGTATTCCCTGAAACCCTGAGTAGTGTTAAGTATGTATTTTTTAAATTTAAGATCTGTCAAAACCCAGCTATTATTTCCTTAGCTGCTTTGTACCCAGCAGCTTCTTATAAGAATTGACTTACAGAATGTTTCAGAGCACTTATACCGTCAACAGGAACCATAAGCAAATTTGTGGAGTATGGCATTAGACTATGGTATCTCCAGAGCATGCATTCTGACAAGATTTTGTACACTGTCAGGCCTAGGAGAAGACTTTAATACAATTAACAGGCCCATTAGAAAATACCTGGAATAGCATTCAATTTGTTAGACTTTTTTTTGCAATAAAAATAACATCACTCTTGCTAGGTTTCCTTACTGAAGTCAAGTAAAATTAAAAAAAAATCTGCAAAGTTTCCCTTGTAACATAGGAACCAAGTGCCAAGAGTTCATTTTCAGATAAGTCTGAGACTCTTTTTAGTCTTTATGGCAATTTAAGTGAATTAATTTACTAATTCCTTTTAACAATGGCAATTGCAGAGGTTTAATTTTTTGTTTCACGTGGTCTTGAAGGGACATGTGGATTTTCCCACTCCAGGAAAAAAAGGAGAGGATTTGGAAACAAAACTCACAAACAGCTTATCTGAAAACTGTAAAGAAAAAGCCTGTGCATGAGCACCGTGCAGCCACTATAGCTATTGCAACAACCCAATATGCAATGATCTTTGAAAAGACTTGAGCTGGCTGAGCGCTGCCTGCTCTCCGCATCTCTCACCCACTGTGATTTAAATCATGATAGGAAGARTGCGCTATTTGTTGTAGAGGCAAAGCAGAGAGCATCTTTGTGGCACTGATGACAGCGACTTGCCATCAGGCAGAGGTCGGTATTTGTATGTCCCTAAGGAGCTGCTGTGCTTCATCTGGCCTCGGATGGATAGCGCACAAGATTTATAAAGCTGCTCTATGGTATGTGGAATTAAAACAAAGAGAACAGACAGAAACTGATTTCCAAGAAAAACAAGCACTCTGGGACATTGTTTAAATAAATCAGCGTGTTACTGATATGAATTGATTCATCAGCTCTAGTAAAAATAGGTCCAGTGTTCAGTCTGTTGAATTTCTTTTTTTTTTACCTTGGCTTTTTCTGAAAAATAATCATTGGCCAGAAAACCAGAGATGCTATTACTTCTCATGCAGGCTGCTTTGTCATTCCTTTTCTCACGCCTAGCGCTCGAGGGCTCACTCAGAGGCTGTGCCGGAGAGGAGGCGCGCTGCTGGGAAGGCCTGCGTGCCCCGTCAGGACGCGCCTCCTCTCCCTCCTGCCTGGCCGCTGCGGTCATGCCAGGCCAGCGCTCTGCCCTGCTCCAGACATAGGCGTGCGTCAGAGACGTCTGGAGCTGCTGCTAGAAGCCTTACAACTGCAGGGGTTAAGGTCTATACATAAACCCCAGCGCTTCCTCCTTGGCAAACACTCCCTATACTACATCTTTGAGACYCGTGAATAGCTTGAGGAGGACAAAATAGCAAAATACCAAACCCCTCCTCATCCTCGGTTTGGACCATGATAGCCAAGCAGGCAGCACGCTGATAGGAACCCAGCATTTTGGCCAAAGCATTGTAAAAATAGATGAAATATGGACTTCTACACTAAGACTGACACCATTTTGGCATCAGCACAGCTAGAAAACAAAAATGCAGCGCTTTCTGGCTGCTACATCGCACCTCTGAGGTCAGAGGAGACTTCTGCTTCCAGAAAAGAGAGGCATGCATCCTTCCAAGGCAGTAATTTTTTAAATGGCACAGTCCTCTTGAATCTTACTTTTGTCAGRCACTTATATGTGCTCTATCTTTCTGCTGTGCTCTTCCCATGCAATGTGAAGTTGTTGTGGAAGATCATGGCACTTCTTCCTGCTGCTCTGGAATCCTGGGAAGTGCTTTCTGTTTTGAAAGTTGCTTTTTGAGATTGTTAATTCAAATTACTGCCATACATCATGGGTTTCTTTGGCAGCAGAACACTACAACAGAGACCAGTAACATACTTCATCCCCCCAGAACGTATCAAACATATGTACAGTACTCGAGCTGTGAGAAAAATTGAGGTCCTTTGTATGCCACCAGTCACAATCAGCATTAATATGCAAAAGGAAAACGTTTTCAAACACCGAGCCAAATGAAGAAAAATGATGGTAGAAGAGCAGTGCAGAGAACAGAAAAAATTACATTCCACAGATGCTATAAGTACCTCTAATTGCCAAAGTGAAGCATGCTATTTCAGATATTATTAGCATGACAAATTGATGGTAAAACTCCCAGTCAATATGAGCTGCTTGTGAAAGCATTTAATGCAAATATCACGGAAAGACTCCAGCTCTGAGGATGAGGTTTGCTCTGTGGGAGGCATTACATTTAAACAAATTATTAATGGCCCAAATCCTTGTGAAACAAGCTGCATTATAGGCAGCTCTGCTTGGAGGTTTTCAGGCATGGCAGGCAGCACCATAACCAACGTGCCTCCCATAGCGATAAGGCATGAGCTGCTGGGGTGAGTTGTTTTGGGAAGCCTGCACAGCATGATTGAGCTGCGAATAGTGTGCGTGGAGAAAGTCGAGGAGCTCATGAGATACCAGTCCTCAGGTATATGCAGGGTATGTATAAATGAAGTGGGTTGTGGATACCTTTGAGGAGAGGATAGTCCAAATAACTGTAAGGGCAATGCGGGAGGCCAGTAGTGACTGCTAGTAATAAAATCTGTTTTATTATCAGAATTCAAAGCAAGAAAGAGTCTCTTGCATAAGTCCATGGACCTCATGTCTTCATTTATGAGAGGTCACTGGTAACTGAAATACCTTGTAAAACTTCCTGACATTGCCAAAAACAGGAAACCTGCCTCCTCCTTCACAATCTGAGAGCACAGAAATATCGCTGCAGAGACTCATGAGGGACCATTTTCCCTGATAACACTCCCTGGATTTTTATCTTTTCCTCTAGATGACTCTATGTCTTTCTCTCATATGGGTACAGTACCATGAATTATATGGATACAATGGTAGTTTTATTTTTTTTGTTTACTAGAAACTCAGAAAGACGGTCTCGCACATCCTTTGAGTGCACATAGCCTGCATGATTTATTCCTATCCTGAGTCAGATAAGAGAAMTTTCCTATTACAACTGGGCAAACTCATGGGTCACCTAGCTCTAGCTAGAGGAATTTAGACTGCAGGAAAAGAAAATAAAAAAGCAGAGCTGCCGATGATTAAATTGTTTTGTTCCTCTGTATTATTTTCTTAAAGAGTGAAACCAGCTTTGTAGGAAACAGTTCATTAATCCTTATCAGCAGTAAGAATCCAAAGGGAAATTGAGGCTGGAGAGAGGCCAGTAGGTTTATCTAGGTTCATGAGAGCAATTGCCCTCTGGCAGCCTCAGCCCCAGGCCACCTCTCCCTGCAGTGGTGCAGCAGGGCAAACATGCACTGCAGACAGCAGATGTGCAGGGGCACGTGTCAAAAAACATTAGCTCCAGTGACCCCAAAGAGTCAGACTGTGTCACTCCCGGAGAGATGTCAGGGACCTTCGGACCAGCCCCACTAAGTGGTGGCCACTGTGGCCCTGTCGCAGCTCCATCTGCGGACTCATCTGTTGGCACCACCCCTCTGCCATTCATGTCAACCTCACAGAATCACAGAATCASAGAATGCTTAAGGTTGGAAGGGACCTCTAGAGCTCATCTAGTCAAACCCCCCTGCACAYGCAAGGTCTCCTAGAGCATGTGGCACAGGGTGGTGTCCAAGTGGGTTCTGAAGGTCTCCAGAGAAGGAGACTCCACCACCTCTCTGGGCAACTTGTTCCAGGGCTCTGTCACCCTCACTGTTAAGAAATTCTTTCTTAAGTTCCTGTGGAACTTTTGRTGCCTCAATTTGTGGCTGTTTCCTTTAGGGAAAACTCATTTTATCTATGAGCAAAGCTGTCACATCTATCCAGTAAAAACAGCCTAGTCCTCCAGAATTAGCAGTAAGAGGCATCTGTAGCTCCTTCTATACCAGTCTAAGGGGCATCGGACACCTTTACTGGGCAGGTAAGGCCTCCTAGCACACGGGAGTCATGTCTATCCCGCTCAATATGCCTACGTCTTGTCATTATCAGTGGCCTTGGCACAGTCCCCAAGTTACCAGAATAGTACTAGAATTGTAGTAGGTGGAGAAAAAAATATACTTTACACTTAAGTGCTGAAGTCCCAGACAAAATGGGGTAGATTGACATGTAYATGACTTTATAGCTGTAGCTATTTAGACAATACACTTTCAGTTGCTGCAGAAGGTTGCAGGGGAATTAAAAATTAAATAATTGTGTACATAAGATAGAAGTGACTAGGCTTTTTGAAATTGCCTGAACATAAATACAGAAGTGTTCATTTTATAATAATCTTAAGCTTGTGAATTCTGACAATTGTCTTGATATTAGTGAAGGAAAGAGAAAGATGAGATCTACAATAATGTACCTGTTTAGTACAAACATATTTATGCTACAATAAATATATATGTACATATGCATTTTTAAAGACTCTTCAACTGAAATGATACAAAGAAAAACACCAATGTCTCCATTTTACATAGACAGAATGAAACAAGCACAGAGAAAGTGAAATTTCTATGGTCACTTGCAGCTGGGCTGAGAGCATGAACAGGTTTTTCATCTGCTCTTGCACTTCCCTCGCCCACACGTGCAATGCCTTGATTGCATTGATTTCAATGCTATCTTGTGCCTTCCTCAAATATTTATTTAATAATGGTGCAGTGTTGCCCTGACGTCATTAGCACACACAACACATTAGCACATACATTGCTGYAGGCACACCTTACAGAGCACCTCTGCATCCTCTTCACCCTGGAAGCATTGATCCCTCCCATGGCACAGGAGCAGCTTGTTGTACTCCACTCCTGAGAGCATAGCAGCACCTACCCCCTTTGCTAGGGACAACAGGAAGGGACAAGCTCATCCTGAGATCGGAGAAAGGGACCTTCTCATGTCTGACCAAGCAGCAACTGTGGGAACTGCATCGTTATACACTTAAAAACTACATACGTGCAATTTTCACTGCGAGAGCCTGATCACACTTGCTGCTGCCAAGGGTGAGACCAAACTAACTTGCATTAGTTAGGATCAGGGCCTGCCTAGTTGCACGTGTGGTACATCCAGCTAAAGAGCAGGAACAAAATGGCCCAGTCGTACTGAGATCCTGCAAAGCTGTAACAGCTGTCATAATAGCTAGCAAAGTACAAATAGTCACAATTCACAGTTAATTTATCCACAGTAACACTCTGTGTAAAAATAAATGAGAATTCAGCAACCTGCTTGTAGATAAGCTCGTGTCTAGGAAAACTGGGGATGTTCATCTGATAAATTATTTACAGCGAATTAAACATTAATCATCGACAGCAGAAAAGCAATAAAAATCATTATTTGCCATCTCTTTTTTATGAAGAATGAAAAGCAAGATTTTATAATTGACTTTTAATGATGGACCTGAGTCAATAGTCTAGATGTGGACTTTGAACATCTGGGAGGATTTTTTTCACCCCTTGAATTTTGCTTTAATCTGTTATGAAAATAGGAAATACTTCATAAAATATACATCCAAATACACAGACTTGAGAGATTCAACATTTCAATGACTCGATCTTGAACTTTGATTAAATAAATTAAATCAGGGAAACATTTGCAGTGAACAGGTGTTGAATCTGTGTGAATTATGTCTGAAATTTAAACCACTGTGTTTATTTTCTTTTGGATTSTTTTCTCTTTTGGTTAATGGGCAAAAAGTGTATGTTTAAAATTACCTGTCTACCAGTATAGACTGATAAAACCAAGCACATTTGCAAGCTACTGCTGCATTTCTCTTGCTTTATTGCCAAGTTATAAGGTGAAATTCCTAGGCAGAATTCCTCCTAGGGAACAACGACTCCTTTTCCAGAAGGAAAAATAACCTGCTGATCAGAAGGAAAAGCTGTTGTGGAGACTATGGAGGGCATTACTACAGAAACATACCTCCCCAACCTCGCCTCCAACTCTTAAGCGCAAGTCATGCATCTTTGATTCACTTCCTTATTTCAACAAATCATAGAATCATAGAATGGCTAGGGTTGGAAGGGACCTCTAGAGCTCATCTAGTCCAACTCCCCTGCACACGCAGGGTCCACTAGAGCATGTGGCACAGGGTGGTGTCCAAGCAGGTTTGGAAGATCTCCAGAGAAGGAGACCCCAMCACCTCTCTAGGCAGCCTGTTCCAGTGCTCTGTCACCCTCACTGTTAAGAAATTCTTTCTTAAGTTCCTGTGGAACATTTGATGCTTCAGTTTGTGGCCGTTTCCTCTCATCCTATCACTTGTCACCACTGAAAAGAGGTTGGCCCCATCCTCCTCACTCCCCAATTAAGGTATTTAAATACACTGATTATATCCCCTCTCAGCCTTCTCTTCTCCAGGCTGAAGAGGCCCAGCTCTCATAGCCTTTGCTCATAAGGCAGATGTTCCAGGCCCCTAATCATCTTTGTAGCCCTGTGCTGGACTCTCTCCATATGTGTGTATGTTTATAATCTTAATTATGCCAAAGCTAGGTACTACCCTGTGGGCATGCACAATTGTCTGCTCAGCAGGAAAGAAAAAAAAAAGGCATAAGAGGAAAAAAAAAAAAAAGGATTCRGTAGGCATTAATGATACAGCTTAAAGAACTACCAGAAGAGTCTTGCCTGCTTAATCTGGAAGCAACATGAGGTAGACAAGAATGACAGATAGAGAGGAATGTCCCAGGAACTCAGAATAGTCCCCTCAGGAACACTTCATAGCTCTAACATAAACCAACTAAGCAAAGCTGAGTGATGGAGGAGGATGGGACCAGCCTCTTCTCAGTGGTGGCCAGTGACAGGACTAGAGGAAACGGCCACAAATTGAGACATCAAAAGTTCCACAGGAACTTAAGAAAGAATTTCTTAACAGTGAGAATAACAGAGTCCTGGAGCAGTTTGCGAGAGAGGTGGTGGAGTCTCCTTCTCTGGAGATCTTCCAAACCTGCTTGGACACAATCCCGTGCCACATGCTGTAGGTGACCCTGCGTGTGCAGGGGGGTTGGACTAGATGACCTCTAGAGGTCCCTTCCAACCTTAAGCATTCTRTGATTCCATGATTCTATGAAAGGTAGCTCAGTGGGAGGAGAGCCAGAGACAGTCACACTTTCTGGCTCCTTAGATAAATCTTAGTGATCTTATGTTTTATGATCTGTGCCATTTGTGCTCCTAATAGGAATCCCCTTCAGTTTTCCAAGACACAGAAATATGCAAAAAGTGAGCTCCTGTGAGAGTTATTCAAGGACAAAAATCTTAGTGATGAAAATTTTCTGAAATTTCWATGGAGGAAATAATTTAATCCAGTTTAAGTACTTTGTTTCTATGTATTGTTATATAAAGGTCTCTTTTTGAAGAATACTTTTTTTATTTTCCAATATTTGTTCCAGGCATCCAAACATTTGATGATAATACTAAGAGAAATTATTTTCTTAGAAACAATTTTCTCTCTTTCATGGAAGGAAAAAAAGAAACTTCACTTCTGTGGAGAATAGTAGAAGCTTGAGACAAAAGCATTAAGTGTTCTGCTTTTGTAAAGCTATCAGAAATGTGGTGTTCTATTGGTTCTGGCACTAGCATACATTGTTCTGCCAACTCCAGTGCTCATGTTTCAGCATACACAATCTTACACAACATGATATGCATGTAACTTTGGTATCTTATGTATTATGAAATTCCCATGAAAGAGAGCAAGATGACTCAGACAAGCAAAGCACAGCCACAGAGTTGGCCAGGATCAGACAAGCTCTTCTACCTTTAAAGCATGGTGCACGGCAGTGTTCCTTGTTCCTACAGAGGAACAATGAATGTGTGCAGTGCCTTCTACTCCTTAAAAACGTGCTGCAGGTTTGTGCAGAAACATTAAAATTTGACTCTTTTTGTGCTAACTGCACTTTGCAGCATCCTGAATTTTTGTTTTCTGAGAATAAGCGTACAAATCTTGCTGTTTGCAATAAAAATAAATCACAGTTCTCTGCTGGCAGAAGAGATCTGTATCAGCCCCCATCATTTGTCTCAGCAGCAGCCAAGACTCAAACAAGAACTTACATGTTCCAGAAGCAGCAGCTTATTTCAGGGTCACCTTTTCCTGCTTGTATAGATGACAATTGCATTGTGGTTGTCTCCGCTGAAGAAGGCTGTCAATACATAAATATAAAATGCCATCTGTAAGTACAGATGAAAAAATGGATGTGTTTGTTCCTTTGGTGAAAATTAGGCRAGGTCTTTTGGCTTTGATATTGTCATTCTGGGATGAGAACAGAGTCTGACATGCTAGGGCTGATTTTCATAAAACATTTTTCTGTGATTTATACACATCCTTCAATGGCTTGGGCCATTGCATTAAATATATTAACACATATTTTGAGGGTATTTCTGGGAATGGATGCTAAATTTGAAAATTCAATGTGCTTGCAAAATTGCAAGCATAAATCAAATCAGAACTAAAGCATTTCCTCAGACCAATGGTTTTAAGTGCTTTCAACAGCTGAAAAAATCTGCAGACTCCTTGCTATTCAAAATTGGCATGTATAGATTCAGAGCATAGATGGACCTTTGCTACACAACAGCAATCTCTCAAATTTAAATGTTGGTTCTTTGCAGGGCACTAGCACAACGGTGCTTGGTGTATATGCTGGACTGCATTGCAGTATAGCTGTTTCTAGTCTGGAATAACTGTGGCCACATCATTAGCTGAGATAGCCACATATTTCATCATATTTCACAGTGCTAGTCATACTGAATTTAGGGGAGACTTAAATGACATCGCTGAATTCACTATCCATTAATCAATACTCCATTTTAAAAAGCAAAAGTATATATACTTTCCTCTTGTAGACAAGCATGCTTATAGTGGGCAAACAGTTGCAGAAGATGAAAGCAGATATTAAGTCAAACATGCTTTTCTTTTGCTATGATGCACATGGGAAATACGAATAATGATTATGTCCTGGCAGTTTTATAGAACCCTGGGGGGAAAAGTTGCCAAATGAGGGATTGAAAAAGAATGTACAAAATATTTACATTTTCAACTATACTCATATGCTGAATTTAACTATGCAAATGTCCTCATATGCAAATATCTTACATAATAAATAAAAAGGATTCTCATAATCTTATTTTCCAAAACAGCATTAAATATAGCCAAAAAACCCACCCAGCAAGCAGTTCTTATGTCAATAAGAACTGTCAGTTTTCCTTATGTCAGTAAAATTCCCTAACTGCAACAGATATTTACCTTAACTTGAATAAAGAAAGAGCTGGTAGGCAGAATAGTATTTCTCCTTTTCTAATAAATTTTCTTTACCTGTGAACACTGACATACTTCTTCTCTGCTTTCCTAGATGTAGCTGTAAACCAGTTTATCAGATACAAATAAAATTTTCTTAAATTCACAGMGGAGAATAATGAGTTGGTTTTATAGGCCTATAAAACAACCTGAGTCTGTGGGCATTTGAAAATAATGGTCTCAATTAGGATCTGTAATGTATTCTGGGAGATATCTTAAGAACTGTGGCAGCAAACCTCATTTTTTCCTCTCAAAATGATCATCTGCAATATGCAATAAAATGCTAAGATGTACTCAGAAAAGAGACATTGCAGTATCCTCCCTAATATATATGCAAATATTTCATCAGTTTGAAACTTTGAGGCACATCAGAAAGCTGTTGGGAATTAAGATCAGCCTCTGACTGCCATATAAATCAAAGCAACGTCTTTTCTCTAAATAAAGTACCTGTTTAGGGAAGTACACCACTCATTAAATGATGATATGAATTGGCCCTGCTCAGTATCACTGCAGGCAGCAGACAGGGCCAGGCTCCCATCCTTCCCTGCAGATGCTGTGAAGGTTTCCACTGCTGCCTRGTGTGGCTTTTTGCATGCATTGCTGCGTTGTAAGGAAATAATCAACACTTTCCAGAAGTTTCAGAAAGGATATGAAGAAAACGATGCTTTAATGCATAAAGGGAGAATGTAAAGGAGAAATCATTTGTTCCTAACTAGACAGCGAAGGGCAGAAAAGATGAGATACATGTATTTGAACAGGTAGCGAGAACCAACAGATCCAGCTAGCTTATCAAACTCATTTTTACTTGTCCTCCTGAGTACAYATACTTTTCTGTGGATAATAGGCCTTCTCATCCATCCCTGCCTGATGGATGTTGAAAACAACATCTAGTTTTATAGAGAATTCCAGAAATTCAGGCCAACTAATGAACAAAGTGTTTCAGCAGCCTGCTGTTCTTCCTGCTGCCTGGTATTGCCCTGCCACCSTATGTTCTTGGAAATTTAATTGCGTCATGCATGTGGAAATGGAGAGGACATTCTGCAATGGCTCATCTGATCTCCGGGCCTGCTAACGCAAACTTGGTCCCTCCTGACAAGCAACTGCATTTTTATTCTGGTCTAACTTTAAATGTGTCAAGCAGTGAGGCTGCCGTGGAAGTTTATTTCACAGGATAATTGATTTCACTGTCAGAAACAGAGCTGAGAAAATAACTCACGGCAAATAATGTATTCAATGAATAAAGTTTCTTCCGCTGTCCGTGGAAATCCTGCWAGCACCTCATGATTCCCTTGGCTGTATTTGCTCTTCTCAGCGCTTCATGCACTGATGGCCCCTTGGCTGGGACTGGCTCAATGAAGGGGCTTTCCTGGGGGAGCTCAAGCTGCTTTTCAGGTTATTCCCAGCTCAGGGACACGGCACCTTCACCGAACACACAAAATTCTCCCATTCGGCAGGAGGATCTGTGCAGGCTGCCAGGGATTGTCATCTCCCAGGCAAATAAATTAAAATAAATAAATAAATAAGAAGGGTGATGCATGAATGAACAGCCAAAGCAGGAGAACTCCTACCGGTGATGAGGGAACACACTGGATATGAGCAGCTCTCTAAAGCCTACACTAGTCAACGGAGGAGAGCTGGTTTGCCTAATCAGTCTTCTCACGGTCCAGTAATTTGTTCTTATTCAACACCTAATGCCCCTGCTCCTCATAGCACTGTGTAGGCCTTGGAATTAATAACATTTCACCTGTCACTTGGAAACTGCCCRTGAATAACAGCAGAGGCAAGACTAGACCCTGACCCTGACTCTCACCTCTTCCAGCCCCATAGTATTTCCAAAAAATCCCTTTTTTTCCTGACAAGCCAAAAAACCCCAGCAAGAACTATTGCGTACCCTTAAATACCAGCAAAGTGGGCATTCCTCCAGATTAACTGTTCATCATTTTAAAGATACATTCCTGGGGAACGCTGCATGGTTTGCTGGAAGTGCAGCCTTGCTTTTCAGCAGGACTGAAACCGTGCTGCAGCTTGCCTTGGTGGAGGCGCCTCCATGTTCCCTGCGATTCCTGCTACAGGGAAAACGGTGCCATTTTAAACCGTTTAAGCGATTATTCTCGAACGTGCGGACTCCCTCCCCTGGCGCCGCCTCACGCTTCTTCGCCCGCCGTTCTGGGCAAGGGAGGGCAGTTTTTAGCGTGTCTCACGGGGCCGGCCGCCACGGAGAGGACAAACTGCTCGTGCCGCCCAAGCCCAGCGGCACCGTGGCTGGTGGCGCTTTACATCCCTGTGTGAAAACGGCTTCCAACTCAGTGCTGCTGCTCTAGAGGACTCCCACGTTTGCCTCAGGTCGTCCAGGGATGCTGATATTGACCGCCTTTTGGCCAGGGGCAGATGCTGGGCGCCGTCTCTGCTCTCGGACATGACGCTGCAGGGCTGGCACTCTCACRCCTGGCGCGAGAAAGGAAATGGCGTCAGGTGGCGCGGAGGGGCTCTGAGCATCAGGGCTGACGCAGGTCCCTTCCCAGGGGCCTGGGGTGACAGCAGAGCGCAGCTGGGGTGCGCTGGCAGCGAGCTCCCCCTGTGCGCAGCCCACAGCCACCCCGCGCAGGCCTGGGGTCCCGCCATGCCTGGCAGACATTTTAGGAGGGTGCTGTGGGTGCGGGCGGCCCTCGCGCCGCTCCAAAATGGCGGCAGGTGCAGCTCCGTGTCCYGCAGGCTTTCGCACCTCTCCCAACGGCATTTTCCTCAAGAAAAGTCCCCTGCTGGGTGGCAGACGGATGCCTCAGCCCACGGGACACRCAGTCCTGCTGAAAGAGTCACTTCCAGCTGCTGGGGACCGCTGGGCTTCTCTTCAGCAGCGTCCCCTCATCAGATTTTGCTGTCCTTGCCTAACCGCCCTCCGAAAGGTACGAGTGTAAACGCTGCAGAAAGCCTAAATTAACTCCAAGAGTTTCCAGGTCCTCTGGCTTGGGYGACTCTCCTTCCCTGTGGATTGCTCACCTCTGGTTAAATACAATTTGCTCTTACCCTCCTGTCAGGCTCAGAGGCTTTCCCCTGTCATGGGTTAAAACAACCAGAGCAACAGGCGGAAACAGTTTATCAATGTTATATCTGTAGCAGTGAAAAAAAAGGGGTCTGAACATGGATCAAAATCTGGGGAAACAAGGAAAAAGCTGTATTGCAGGGAACATGCAGATGAGAGAAATAACTCTAGACAGGGCATAAAATCCCACCATCTTTAGAGAGAGGAGGTGTACACAGTCTGCTGCATGATTTGGGGCTTTTTGTTTGCATGACTGTGAGCAACCCTCCTTTTCAGCTGACGCTGGGAAATACAAATTATCAGCTAAATGGCTGCAGCTGGAGCTTGTTCTGCTGCTCCTTTGCTTGGTGCAGAAAAAGTGCTGGGGTGGGGGTCAGAGAGGGATGAAGGTTATTTGGGTCTGTTTGTTACATCTGTGCTCCTTAATGTTTTCTTTTGCAGTTTATTCTGATTCCTGTGCCTTGCTCAGCATGAGGAAGGGAAGTGGCAGCACAAGGATCACTGACAAGCCTGGGCTTGGTCAAGCCTGTGAGTAGCAAGCACAAGTGTCCCCTGGGAAGAGAGAGGGAGGAAAAAAAGATCATGCTGTTTGCAAGGTAGTCTGGGGAAGGGTTTGGAGGGGTGGATGATGCCTGTGTTAATGGTGAATGGGGAGGAATTGTTCCTGTGCAATGGTCTGAGTTGACAGACTGCAGAGGCACCTGTGGCAGAGGCAGCCGTTTGCATCTCTGGCAGTCACGAAGGCAGCTCATGGTGTGAGGTGCAAAGGCAGGAGGAGAGGAGGGCCTAGGGGTGAGCGCCTGGTGAGCTGTCATGGGCTGAGCAAAGCTGAGCGGGGCAAATCTCCTGTGTGAGGCAGGGAGAAGGAACTGGCATGCTGGAAGATGCTGAGTGAGGCCTCTCCATAAAAACAGATTATATGTTTAAGGCTGATAATTTTTCATGAGGTGCAACTACATCACGACCCTGGTGCGCTCTGCTGTGTTCTTGACACCCTTCTGGTGAAGGCTGAGGATTCTTTCCAGCTATTTTGTTTTCTCTCTAAGAGAAATTAAGCATTTTGTTTTCTCGTATCTCACACTGGGACTTGGCCTGGGTTTGTACCTTGTTCCTGGAAACTGCAAARGGACTTGTTCAGCCAAAACCATTTGAAAAAGCAGAAGGAGARGCTGGGTGTCAATCTGCTTTTTCACTGGCAGGCAACATCTCAGTCTTTTGTATGTTAAAGTCCCTGCACATAGGTGAGTTGTTTGTTAAATATTGTTATTATGGATTACTTGCCTTGGGGTAGGATCTGGAAGTCCTGGCCATGGTCCTATATTACTTTCTACAGGGGACAAATGCAGACAAAACAATATTTTTTTTAAAGGACCAAAAATATGTGGTTTTTTTGTAATGTTTATGGTATGCAAAWGTGCACGGTGCAGCAGATCACATTATAGACACCACACAAATAGCATACTAGAAGGCAGAGAGAATGCAAAGTAATACTTAACAAAGGCAAGGAAGAAGCAGAGCATACAAACAAGATCGTGCTGATTTTCTGGATACCAAACTGATTTAACCTTTTGAGACTAGGTATAACAGCTGTCTTTGGCATGCAAATATCTATGCTTAGCAGGAAAAGTAAAGGAAGTCACCGAGAGGTTATACACTATACCCTGCTGCTCAAGTTAGAACTTCATTCTCTCTTCTGTATTACTGGCAATTCATGATGCTGAGGAAACAAATGGACTTTCTGGAGGGGAGTGAATCGTTTGTTATACRTTGTTAGATAACAAACAACAAGCAGATTTGGCTTTAGCATTTAAAATATAATATTAATATAAGGCCACAGCACAACACTGTCCCATTAAAGTGTGCCATTTGTACATGGAAATGTTCACTTTTCAGCTCTATGTTCTTTTGTTTAATGTCAGATCATGTTGTCACCTCTAAAGTCACGAAGAGTGCAATTGTCCTTAGCTTGCCATCAATGTCATGTGGGTAAGGGCTTTGTTCTGTCTGCCCCTTCATGGGCAGGATATATATCTGCACATAATACCTAGTTGACTGAATGCATCTGATATAGAAGACAAGGTAAATTACTCTGAGAAACAGAGAGTGACAAAATATTTTAAAGCTTTTTACCAAACTGCATTTATATGCGTGTGTGGTGGTGGTGAGGAGGACAGAATGGAAATAATGAAGTTAACCTGACATTAGGAAAACTCCCCAATTCATGACAGTGTTTAGTCATGTATCTTAAAATCAAGATGTTATGCTGTTCAGACACACTTGAAATAACTTTCATTGTGTTTTGAATAGTGAATCAGCCAAAAGGTGATGCCTGAGTCTTCTAAATTAAACTTTGATTCATGTGTGTACACACACAAAAATCTCACTCGTATCATCTATGTGTAATCCTAAGAGTTTAGGAATATGCTGATTAATACCAGATCTGGACATTGGGTTTTTTTTGTAGTGAACATGTAGCATGGTATATAATCTGTTAAGCAAATACATGTAACATGCAACATACAATGACCTGAGAACAGATTTTTATGATKAAATATGGTGGCTTAATTACTATTGAGAGACAGAAATGTTCATTTCCATGAAAATAACTGTATGCTTTAAATACTTAAATTCCACAGCAAGAAAGGAAGTAGACTAGGGGAAAGGGAGAGGAGAGAGAGAAAAGGATTAATCAGTGGGGAAAAGAGACATAGATGCTGAAAGATATGTAGGTTAGTAGGCAATTCTTAATRTCTTTGTAGTAGCTGCATTGAAATGAATGCCTATTTACTTAAGTGACAGCTGGTTCAGGTGACTGTATATTTATATTTTTATATAAATATATATATATAAAAATAAATATATATATAAAAATATATAAATATATATATAAATATATATATATATGAAATTTGATTGCCTGGTTCAGAGTTGCTGCATAGTAGATTATTCGGTGCAGTCACTGATATGTGTGTTCACTTATGCTAATGAAACGGCACTTGACAAGTTTCAGAGCATTTCTGCTCTATCAGTTGACTAAAACATCCTTTTAGGAAGAATCATCTGCAAAGTTTCTTTCAACTGGCATTTGATTGAAAGCGATTTGTCCCTATGCCATCACAGCACAGCAGTCTCGTGTCAGCAACTGCAGGCAATATGAAGCTATTCTCCACATRTGCTGCAATTCTCATCTCCACTAAACTAAACTCCATCTCCACTAAACATCATCTAAACTATGAAGAATAGGGAGTATTCTAAAGCTCTGTTTTTCAGAAGACTTTTCAGCATCCTCTGTATTACTGCACTGTTCAGGCCATGTTTAAGTCCCATGTTAAGTTCACCAAAGAACAACTGTGGAATGATTTACTAAAGAAAGCATGTGATAATAACAAGGACTGCAGATTTTCTATATTTTGAAACATATTGTTGACTTCCAGTTGTATTTTTCATTGGAATATTAGGAACAATTGTTCATTTTTTTAAATAGTACTAATATTTTACCTTTCTTTAAGACTTTGAGAACCATGGACTTGTTTGTAAATGTCAGTGACCTGAATTTCAAGAACTTAGGCATGTAGCTACCAAAATTGTGTGTAATTTGGGGATCTGTGCCTGCCTATGTTTGGTAACTGTCCTGGTCTCACRAATGCTGAAGCAGTTTTCAAAATCTAGCTTCAGGCAGGGGCAGAGGAGCCATCCCAGGCCAAATGCTTTTGAAACTGCATTTTCCTTCCAGATTGTCGGTGTGGGAAGAACTCTCTGCAGCAGCAGTGGACATTACACCATTGTAATAGAGATGCAAGTTTGAAATGGTTTAAACAAGTCTCTTTTGCTCTGGAATCTACGGGAACAGAAGTACACGTGGTGAAAAGAGTTTTATTAATGTATCATCACCTTGAAAAAATAATAATAATAATTACTGCTGAAGAGTGAGTTGCTGCAGTTCTAGACAGGAATCTACTTGTAGCAGTGCATACAGCATGTATGCAGTGAAACTGCATACAAAGTCAGGAACATATTCTGTCTTATAAAATAGCCTATAGTAACTATATTTAAAGGAGCTAGTGAACAGTATGTTAACAACAGYAAGCTGTTCTATTTGCAAACATATATCTGCCAAAACAAGTATATGCAAATTTTGCCCTAATGCAAGGATGATAGGCTATGTTAGAGCAATTATTATATTTAACAGGTATGTCAAACATCATTTAAGTTGCACTGTGTGCACTGTGTTAGGTGGTTCTGTATTAAGTGCTGACAATGAAAGCAACCAGCACTCAAARTCATGAAGGTGTGGGAACTCATAGAAGGTAACATGCTTCATTCTAATTTCTTACATACCACTATAATTCAAGAACAAGTTAGTGAAGTTAGCAAGAAGCATACATATCAATGTATGCTTTTATCTCAACATTCAGAAACATCTTCTATTCCTGAAGAAGCATGCAGAATTAACTCCATCAAATATATTGGAGGGACTGGGTTGTTATGCAAACTTCTCCAAGACTTCAACTATCTCCTCTTTCCTTATTTTCTAAATAATAAGCTTGTTGTCTGTTGTAAACCATAACTTCTTTTTCCTCATTCATTGCAGTGTCATTTTCACATGTCTGGAACAACCCTCCTTCATGCACAAAGTTAAACCTGCCTCCTAATTAGGAGAAAAATTTAATTTTGAACTTCCTTATTAAGGCTTGTTCTTCCATATTGACCAAGAGGCTCACAGCCCATGAAAATTTTTCCTTCTAAGGACTGTACTACAAAAATGGATGTAGGGGATTAAGTCTTTCAGATCTTTTGTCCAAGCTGATCAGGCSTCTCCATAACCTGGTTAGGAGGGCTAGGCACCTGTACAGGTCGGAGGTGCTTCCAAAGTGTACCCATGAATGAATATTGAAGGTACTTCACTCCTGCTTACATGCTTGGGACACACATAACGGACAGCCTAGACAGCTGACTTGCCCTAAATATTTATATTTTTACTATTAAAGTTAAATAAGAATAAACTAGAGTGATAACTGAGTTAGAGAGGTGGTTCTGCTTTCCTATCTTGAATATATGCAGCCTTACCTGAGCATGTAAACCTACCCCCTTGATTACTTTTGGTGGTTTATTTTTTTATTTGACCATGTGTATCTTATGTTAGCTGCTAAGCATTTTGCTAAACTGCAAAAGGAAAGTAAAACAAGTGCCAGTATAACTGCTGAATCTTTGAACATTAGTGTGTTTGTAAAAGTACATGAGCTCTTTCTTTCAAAAAGACAATTCTTTTGGTAATTTGGGTATTAGATACTGCTGAAGAAAAATTAAAATCTGGGTTGTGCAACATTGAAAGAAAACTGTCTGAAGGGATTAATTGATTCCGTGCTGTAATACAGCTCTTCAAGGAACTCCTCCAGCTCCTTTGCTTGAAATAAGAAGTGAATCTCAGCTGGAATAAACTTCCTCCTTCCTGGGGCCATTTTCCTGGCAGGCCTCCTAATTAGAAATTAGGAAGAGTTCTGCTACCCCTTTATTGCGGTTGGGTAAGACTTCATTAGAGCTTGAAAAAACTTTTAAATTACAAGAAGGCAGGGACTAAGCAGCTGCATCATCAGGTGCTCATTAGTTTGTGGACAGTCTGAAGCCTCCTCTGTGCGATGATAGAGCATGATGCCTCATTACATCTCTCTAACGGGGATTTCTACAAAACATAGACACATCTTGGCTTCACATAACGACTGATTGTTCCTTGCTTTGCACATCCTAAAGAGACCCTTTTCACAAATTAAACTTCAAACTGGTCTAGATAATTGTATACTTCTGTTACACAACACAGACCTTTTATCCTACACTAACTGAAATTGGTAAAATATCTGGATCTGATTCATGAGAAGCTCAWGACTGTATTGAAAATATTTGTAAATCTGACAAATGATGGTCTCACTTGCAAATAAGCCTTTTCCCTACGAACATACGTATTTTTGCTAGCCTTTCCAGACCGTGTACTATATTTGCTTTATTAAAGAATTTTTAAAATTGAGAAATAACATGTAAATGAACATTTAGTAGAGTTTGTTTCAGATACTTAAAACCAGGCAAGCTTGTTTCAGACAACAGCTTTTTAGCTTCTGTAGMAAACAGTCAGCAGCTGCAGGGATGCTCTGCTGATGTCCAACTGCCCAATCAGTGACCATAAAAGTCCACTGGTTCAATCTGACTTTCCTTTTCTCTATCACTCTTTTCCTTCAGGTTTTAGTCCTTGGTATTATATGAACTTCTGTTTAGCTTTTGGGTTTTAAACCATGTCTGGCACAATAAACTATTATTTGTTCCATCTATTGGCAGCATGAAGCATTTACGGACATTGGAATTGATAAAGACAGCTAGCTAAGCATAGCCAATGTTAACTATTATAGTAGCTATAAAAATAAAACAGAATCAAGATCATAACTATAGCAATAACCTTGCTCCAATAGCATAAAACAAAATAGGACCCATTATGGATTTTATTTTATTGCCATCTGTCACAATTTTCATTTTGGATGATTCTAGAACAGTTTTGTGGTCTTTTCACACTAAGCAAGTTTGGAATAAAATGTTAAGTTGGAGGGAAATGAGATAGCGTTAAATCAACTTATCTTAGGAAGTGCAAATATTGGCATCGTTGTCTTGATGTATCTCTTCCTACCTCTTGAGATAGCAGCATATGGTTGCCATTCCAGTGAGAATGTATGAGTGAAGAAACAGGGAACAGCACAGAGTTGCAGAATATTTCTCTGAGTAAAACCCTTGAAATCAGAGCAAAACCTAAGGGGTACAGAAGGATATGCATCTTATCTCTATCAGTGAGAATTCTGAGATGAGTTTGAGGTTACCTTTCCTATTGTCAGTTTTTCACTTTTTGCTMATGTTTGCTGATCAGCAGAGAAACAGAGTCTCTTAACAATTTTCCATCTCCATTCAAATCTATCTCCATTGGGAGCACTCAAAGCTGTGGTCTGTGATATATGCAATTATACAAGGCAAAGAAAATGCAGATGGAACTCAAGCTGACTCCTTTAGGTCTATCAGCTAAAGTCCCTTCTTGTTTCCATGTGCAAAAGAAACAAATTTGCATGGGAAAAGGGTAGCTAGTCAAATCCAGATACACATAGTCAGATTAAAACATCATCATCTGGATTCTTCTATGCTATGTACTTCTTCTTTGGTTAAAACCCAAGTATTTTAACAGTTTACAAGATTTCTCTTTTCAGTAAATTGCTTTATATCAGCAACTGCTTAGTTAATAAGAGTTACAATAAATATTTATAAATTTTCTTCATATACATGATTTCACTGTTTCTTCTTGCCCAAAGAATAAGATGAATATACTGTAGCTGTGTAGAATTTCCTTGACCTTATTGTCTTTTTCTTTTCTGGCAAAATCAATCTGGAATTAGAGATTTTATTTCAACCAGGACAAATTTTCAAGTACCRCTAAATATAGGAGTGAGACAGAGCGTTGGGACAGAGGCCTCAAAATAAAGCAGCTGTTGGCCTGTCAATATGAAACATGCTACAAATGTATAAATATATGGCATATGTTCCCTGGAACATTTTTAACATTTTGGCTCCATTTACTGTATGTGCCCTCCCCTAAATATCACATATAAACTTCTGGTTAATATTTACAGAATTGTGTATTGTGTCCCAAGAAGGCAAATTAGAGAAACATTTCTGGCATGAAATGTTGATGTTCCAAAATAAAAATAGAAGGTTATCGAAATGATTTTCCAGTTACCGTGCCAAAAAGCAAACATCACTGAATATATCACATATAGTATTTGACTTTTTAAATATACATGTTGCAGTGGCAGAAAAATATTAATCGCTTTTACAGTGATTAAGCAAACCCTATGTTCGGTTTTCAGCAGTTGTAGAAGTTGATGGAAACCTGGCTTCTAGTGCTGTTAAATGATTAATTGAATGGCATTATTACTTTTAGTTCACAACACATTCTGAGGAAGGTTTAAAACTCACTTCTTCCTGCAGTGAAACTGCACCATTTAATAATTTAAGCCCCTTTGCTGCAAAGGGGATCCCGGGCCCCAGGGCCACCTCTTCCCCTGTGTCAAGCAGCCTTGCCGGGCATCTCCTTCTCTTATGTATACACATGAAAAAGTGTTTGTGTGCTGGGTGTCAGATTTTATTTGCTTCTTTTCACCGGACTTGAGCTGACTGCTTAGAGGCTATTTCACTCTGCACTAAGAAGCTTTGTCAGAAACATAGTAAAATACATGACATAGTTCCTCAAAAGAAAGAAATATAAATTTAATTAGCCATCTTTTATGTTCTAAAGATCTTAGTGTTTTACAAAGTGTTAAGTTACATACTGTTAATTTTTATTTGAGTCATACTATTAATTTTTATATGCACTACATACTGGTGAATTAGCCTATATTGAAAAAATATTTCCAATTCTGCTCACTTTCTGCTGCTACTTATCTAGTATAAAGTAATTTTAATGGGTAACAAAGTTGCTGCAGTAAACCACWGTCATCAGTAAGTTGAATCAATATGTTTCCAGATCTGATTTCAGAAGCCATAGTTCACGTTGAAATTTTGGTGGATGCTTTGGGACAAATGCCCTTGCAGAAACAGCAATATAAATTCTGAGGTTCAGAAAGTTGTACAACTCTGGAGGTACCCAGAGGATTGCTGTCAAAGCTGACCCATATGCTCAAGCAAAGTAAATAGCTCAATCTATTTTCTTTAACAGAGTTATAAGAATTTATATTTACAGAGGAGCTATCCATGGAAGATTAAATTTTGCTGAAGGACTTGGCTCTCTGGAGTATTAGACTCTTCCAGAAGTTCAGACCTCACCGGGTATAATGTCAGGCACTCATTAGTCTGCATCTTCAGTTGATTTTCGTTTGGCAGAGGGCCACTGGCATCACTATCTTTCAGTCACTATTTTCTGATTATTTCCTTGCACTTTAAAGAAATCTGTGTAGCTAATAAAACATAGTTCTGGCTACTGAGCTTGCGATGGAAATTCTCAGCCCARTGTTCCTTTTGAGTCCTGGATCTAATTTCGAACAGTGGCTTTTGGAGACAGGAGGAGAAGCAAGGCCTGGTGCCTACAACTTGGATATTTAAAGCTTATTCAGGATGAAGATGTGTGCAGCTGCCTCATGGAGCTGTCATACATGTTCAAGCATTAATTTCCCATATGAGTTTGAAAAAGCTCTGAGGAGCTCTTTGTAGTTGCTCATTCTGACAAATTACACATATCCAGTAACTGAATATGGGAGATGATGTGGTCCCATCCAGGACCACATGCAATTGCACAATCTGTATGTCCAAAATCCAGTGCCCAGCACAGCCTGGCCATAAAGCCCTCATTTCCCTTTCTTTGTTCCTATCTTGCCCTGCAATGTCCTTCCTAAAATCAGTGAGTGCTTTAAATTGCCTTAGGTAGGAAGGGAAAGTGGCCTTGGGATGTTCCCTTGGGGTTTGGTATTTAATTGAGACTCAAAGGGATACTGAATGTGCCCCACTCCCAAAGAGCTCCAGCCCCTTGCCTTGCAGCTATTCGGAGAGGAAGGTGACCTCCTGCACAGTACAGATTAAATTCACACGCACAGTCTTAGAGGACACTGAAACAAGTTTTCAAGAAACAGCTTTATATTCATCAAGAGCAGACTTGGAATTTTCTTATTTGTGTTATACAATCCTCATTTGCCTGAGCAAAAATGCAGCATTATCTAGGTGGAAACAGAAATTACTTTCCTAACTCAAACAATAACAGGCTTTTTCAGTCAGGCCACACAACTACATTTGGATTTTAATTTGATATTGTTTCAAAGTTCTCCTTTATTGGCTATGGAATATTTGAAAATGCATAGAATGATAAAGACAGCGAAAAATGCTCAGAGCTAGTATGAGTGCAATTTCATTCTSTACTGGGAGAGAATGCATGTGTCTTTCAGAGCAATGAAAGATATTCAGTCTTTGACWTTTTGTAATAACCCACCTAGAAAGGAAGACAAGAGGCAGTGTTCACAAACTGTCACCCAATCATACTGCTTCCAAAAGCAAACAACTGCGATTCAACTAGATTGATACTGGAGTTCCCATCACAAGCGGCCTGCCAGCAAAGCTTGTGCCCAGAAGTGAGGTGCTTTAGAGGGCCGGTCCAGATCCRTGTGGGGTTTTGAAGTAAGATTGCTTGAATAACTATAAAGGCCTCAATTCTTTTCTTAAGGTTTCCTTTTATAGAACATCTCTCAAGTTAGGGACAAGGGCTTGTTGTAGAAATTACAGGGTGAAAGTAAACAGCCCGTGTTATGTAGCAGATCACATTATGTGATCATAGAGGTCCCTTCTGCTGCTAAAAGTAGCTAAATATTCTCAAGTTTAGCAAGCAGCAGATGAAACACTTGGAGTGTCTCAGGCAGCAAAATCTGTAATTATGGTTGCCTGATACTRTCTTAACATCAAGGAGGGTAGAGATGTGGCCACATGTCCCTTGAGAAGTGAGTGTCTCTGGGCTTTCTCAACACGTTGCCGTGTGTTCTCAGTCCTCCCTAAGAGCTTGAAGGCTGGGGAAACTGTCCTAGTCAAAACAAAGCCCCATTGRGTAAGAGGGTCACTATATTCAACTATATTCATAGAGCCTGCGTTTGACACTATGAGCCATAATTTATCTGGTGAAAATGTGTCTGCAGCTACATAGCAGCCCGGGAGCCTGGCCTGCCTCCTTGGGGACAGAATTTTAGACCTGGATTCCTTTGAATTTGTGTCTGCTGAACATCACTAGAGGCACGAAGAGAGGCTTGGGGAATGCTAGAATTTTTCACTTGTTTTGATATCTTCTGTCATAAATACTGTTGCTAATGCAATGGCTGCGAGGCCTCAGACCGCCTACYGTAGCAGAGCACAGTAGTAACTGTTAATGACCATGAGTTCTCAGCATCTATGAACTATGAGCTCATTTAWACAAGAAAAAGAAAAAAAAATTGTTGAGAAAACATAATTTTTCTAACACCTAAATCTAAATTTGCTTATGAATTTCAATTCTCTGTCAAAGTGACACTACTTAAGTCATCACTTTATCTTTTAACTGCTAGTGCATTTCTTTCTCAGGGCCCTATCTTTAACACGTTTAACCTGCCTCAATCTCTGGGAAGTGCATGTAAGGTTATTGCTGCTTTTCTGTCMATACTCTATGGCTGTAGTTACCTGGAGCAGGACACCTCCTGTGGGCATCTGGCCCCTCTGATACCGGTTATGTCAGTCACAGGAGGAAGCTCGCCCTGACAGGAGCTCCCGGAGCGACCCTTGGGGAGGAAGATTAGCTGTCAAGTTCCTTGGTRCCTGCGACACGTCCCCTGTACCATGGGCAGGGGAGCTTAAAAGATGCCCCTGCTTTCTTCATAGACAAAGTAAACCCAGTTCATCATTTAAATGACAGCCGTGTGTCAGCAGATGTTTAAGGATCAGTAGAGAAGAAAATTTCCTTTCCAAGCTCATGCCGAATGGCTGAATAAATGTACATATTTACTGGTGGGAGGGAGCAGGCACAATTTTGCCTTTTCAGTGTTCAAAGCAATTTTTAGTGAGGCTTTCATGTCTTTATCAGTGCAGCTATGCCTTAGGAAATAAATACAGCTAGAATTTATTTATGAACAAACAGATTCATAACTTTTTTRCTGATGTTATTCTGTCTGTGGACACCTACATTTCCAGTATGGGAGAACAGTGAGAGGCTAAAGTTAAGATTATATGGCAAAATATGTTAATAATTTCTTATTTTTGTCCCACATACGGCCCAAAGGTATATAGAGTTCTGTGCTACTTCATYGTTGTGATTATCATTTCACATTCATTCATTGTGAGTTTTTTTTCCCAACTGGTTTGTTTAGATGAGAATCACATTCTSCTAGTTAGTCATACATATAGCTCCCATTGATGTCCTGTTTATCAGGATGTATTTTGAGTTAAACAACAGAGATAACTCTGTTATTCGCCTATCCTTCCTGCTAATTGGCTGCCTCCACACCCATACATAATTTTCCCCATCCTTGTAGCTTTCCCCTCCCTCTTCCTTTCTCCCCAGTTTTCCTGTCGGATTTCTTTTACTGTCTCATTTAACCAGTTCTCTCTCACTCACTCTCTGATTTCTTTTATGTCAGCAACTTCTGAGAAGTTGCTACTTACACCTTTGCCTCTAACAAAGCCTTAGACCATCGGTGGCCACTTGGAAGAAAGAGATGTTTGGTGTAGGGGGCTGTTAACCCATTATAAACTAATGCTCAGCGCGCACAGTCACCACCTCATATTGGTGACAGAATCAGATTTATATTATTACAAATTAGTTTGTTAATCCAAAGTTGAATTTATATTGTCCTTCTCAGAACTGCTAGTCCAACAAAACATGAAAATATCCAACTCAGAGACAGTAGCACCAAATATGTTCACATAACCTAATCTCACTCCTTAGGGCTGGCAACAGCTACTGTGAATTATCTCCCTGCACTTTAGCTACTATGTCTGTTATTTCTGCTGAGTGGTGGAGAACAGGCAGCTATAATTCATATGTGAACAGCTCTGAGGATTTATGCCATGGAGCAGAGAAATAGAGGAATTAACAGTTTTGGTCAACTTTTTTTTTTTTTTTTTTTCAAAAAGAATAGAAATCTGCAGCCACAGTAAAATATTAAGTATTAATACTTAATATTAATACTTCATTAATATGTTCTTTCAAAAGTAAAAGACAATCTTAAAACTGTGAAAAAATAAATGTTTAATTTAAAAATAATATCACTACACCAGTATGCTGTTCACTTTTTAGTGATTAAGCATTRTAAAAATTCTTTTTAAAGATTTGTTTTGATTTTACTTCTTGGAACTTGAGAAGTTCAACAACCAGCTGAGCTCTGTCCAGACAATTTTGTTTCTTAGTAATCTCAGATAATTGTTTTCTTCTCCTTTAAYTTCACTACACAGTTTTTGAGTTGTTATGAAGCAGTTATGAAGAAAAAGAAGAGTTACAGCTTGCTGAGCCTGTGACTACTGGGGAAGGGTGTAAGGTTCTGCCCTGCACATGGGTGTGAGCCTCTCACTATCTGTGTGACTCGAAGAAATTCAGGTCTTAGTCTCTTGAGGAATTCAGCACCCTCCCTGCAGTGCTGAGCTCTGCATAAATAGCAACACATGCAGGGCTGTCAGCGATGTGGAAGGATGTGAAAGAGGTCTTGGGGCAGATAAAAAAACTATCTGTGCTCAAGTGTGAAGAGATTGTAAAGGAATTAAAAGAAAAGAAAAAAAGGTATTTTAGAAAGCATGAGGTTGGCTCTGATGTTTACATGTAGGGCACAAGCATGGGATAAGTAAGAATAGTCTCCAGTCAGCACAGCTTTCCTAAATACAGATTTTGTCTTACCAAAAATAAAGCCCCAAACTCTGGATCAGTTCTATTACTTCTGCTGGTTTAGGTAACCACCAGTCTCCCACTGCCACTATCCTTCATCCCTTCCATATCCCTTCAATCCTCCTGTCCCAACCCAAATTTTAACTCTTTACCTGGGACACCATTCAACGGCCGTGCTGCACCCCTGCCCCAAAATGCTGTCTGAGGTAGAGTATCAACCGAAACACTTGCCCTAAGATGAGCAGAAGAAAAATGCACTCTTATCAGGACATTGTGTTTGTTGCTTGTGTTCAGGTTGTGCTAGCAGGAAAAGAAAGAGAACCCCCAAATCTGGGACAATCCTTGTATGTCTGTCTCTGGAAATAGATATGAAAGCTTCCAATATATATGAAAGCTTTACACAGGTTGGACCAYGTTATTTTTAGTGTTGTAGACTGCTTTCATACTGTAAACATCTRCCTCCCTTATTGCACTCCAACAGTAAATCACAAAAAATATGACATCAGTTCCAGAGTTAACAGTCCTCTTTTTCTATTGTATGGCTGGGAGGGATTTCCTACATTTGATGTAATCAACATGCAAATTTGAGAGCCTCCCAGAAGATCCTGCGGTAAACAGGATATGTTTACTCTAAACAGATCTAATCCAGTAACAATTCACTCTAAATTCTAGTAGCATCAACAAGTTGTTATTTTTCTCTTACTTCCCCCTTGTATCTTTTTCCCTGGTGCAGAACAATAGGAACTTGTTCCTCCTATTTGTATCCAAACTGAAGTGTTTAAGTAAAACGCCCTTCCCACCAATRGCAACAGTTTTCTGGGAGTAAACAACATTTTTTTTTTTAATTGCAATAGAAAGGTAGTAAATGGAATTACAGTTGGAATAAATTTGATTCATTAAAGGTACTTAATAAGTATAACAGAAAATTRAAAGAGGAATAGGTTTTTAGAAGTTTATTACTTCAGTTAAATAGKAATTTAATTGAAGCTTCACTTATTAAAGTGTAGCAATAGAGTGCAGATAGAGAGTAGGTAATAAAGACTTCTTACTCCATATTATTTAAAAAACAATAAAGCAGAAGATTGACTCTGCCACTAAAACAAACAAGAAGAAATCTTAAAATTCTTTTTGAAATTTAAAATGAAATTAAGATGGAATTCACAATATTACACACGCTGGAATTCCTACCTGCTAGTTTTCAATTGTGAGGATAGGGATAATGTTAGGAGAAGGAATCCRTAAAATTGATAAGAAAGTCTTTCTTCAACACCTATAATGCTGTATAAGGTTAGGATGTGACAGTGAGTCTCACTAAGTATTTATAAAACACAGATTAAAATAAATATAGTCCTGATTCATAAGATGCTATGTCAAGATAAACTCCTAGGAGTGTGTTTTTAAGCATCTGCGTAATCCTGGCAAGGGGTAAAAGGGCAAACAAAGTTGATGCTCCGAGATAAATGCCAAGAGTAATTTGGGCACCAAATAGACGGCACTTTAAAATAGTTTGAAACTGGAATCAACAGTTGGCAGAGCAAAAAGAAGATTAAAAATTGGCTTATTTTATTTTAAGGATCCCTTAACATTGTGTTAACTTTGACAGATAAAAGAAGTGCTGAAAAGGGAGCACGATGCATGGGGGGTTTCTCCATGGTCACAGGATGTCCTTGCAACAGAGGCTGCATCTCAATGAGCTCAGYTCCACTCACAGTACATTATAAAGAAATTAGTGAGGGCTGGACATAATTATAATGTCAGGGTAGTTTCTAGTCCAAGGTGCACCATTCCGTTTAGGAACCATGTCATACTTAGGAAAAATTAGCGTGCTTAAAAAAGCACAGCAGATCAGTTCCAGACCAAACATGACTTTCCTCTCCACCTTCCTCCTTCCTCCCACTCTTTTCTTTTTTGTTTAAACCCAGCTGTAAAGATTTGCATCTCATCTCAGCTGCCTTTGTCAGGATGGCTAATGAGCTGGGGCGACACTAGAAAAAAGCACWGTAGAAACAGGGTCACAAAGAGGTTAAACTCCATGAATTTATTCATTGGGATTCAGCTCACACCCTCCTGAAATGAGTTGTCATCATTAAAATTGTGGATGACACTGTTGCACAGTGATGCCTCATGAAAAACTCGTAGAAAGATGTGGAGGAAATTGTTTTCGTTCAGACTTTAATATATCACTGTGAGCAAAGCACAAGCCCCTGTTAAAAGATGTTTTGCAAAAGAGAAAGGCTACTGTTCAGTGAAAAAAAAAGAAAAAAGTGTGTATTGACCTTCTTTCCTTTTTTTTCTTTCTGGAATTAGCAATTTCTGTGAGACGTGAATTCTACCAGTTTCTTGGAAATAAGAAGATTGTTCATTTAATTTCAAWACTTTTGAGACTGCAGAAATGCTGGCCATGTTGACAGAAGTGGAGAACAGATTTTTTGAAAATGAAGGAAAATGGAGTCACTTCTAACAATGAAGTCTGAAAAATACAGATTACTTAAAGCTGAAACCTGAAGCTGAGCAAGCCTCTTTCCAACCGTGTGCTCACAGTGCTGGGCGGTGACTCCAAAGGCCACCCTCTCCCTTCACCTGAGGTGGAAATTGTCCACGTCTACGTGGACAAATCCAGCGTCTTCTAACAGACTCAGCATCCTCTTCCAAGTATCTATTTCAGTGCATCGTTATCCTTTACTATTAAATACTTTTCAAATGGCCAAATTTTCCCTTCTTAGATGTAACTGGAGGCCATCATGTCTTGCCTTATGCTGTATTTGTGTTTTGCTATATTCCTTTACAATATTYGCAGCCCTGCTCAGCTTGGTGTGGTCTGCTAATCTATTAAGCCTATTTTCTGTTAATTCATACAGGTTATTATAATGGGATGTCTCCATTATGAATGGTTATTTTCTAGCCTTCCTTGAAGACTGCCTTTTCTAGAGAATTTATGAGGCTCTGAAGCTAACCAAGTTGCCCTCAGTTAGGTTGCTGGCTCATCAGTGAGATTTACAGTCTGCTAACTACACCATAATAAGGTAAATGCAGAACTGGGCCATCAGAGGGGCTGTGACAGAAGTAAATTGATGGCAATTTCTACTCCTTTCCTCTCTTCTTTTTTTCCTGATGTGAAAACATGCTCAGGCTATGATTCGAAAAGGGAGTTAAGTTGTAGTAAATTGGAAACTTTCCCTTTTGAGATAAAGCTCAAGCTTCTAGTGCTGTACTCAAAATGTAGTTAGTTTGAGTAAAGGAAGTCAGATCTGAATAAATACTGTGGAACTCTRAACAGGATTTCTGTCAAACAATCACAAGATACCCCCCAGAAGAGAGACRGCTCTCTGATTATTCTCCTGTACTATATAATTGCCATCTATTTTATCATAACTCTCCAATTTGGAACAGCCTTGACTTTACAGCTAAGAAAACAATATATAGGAGAAGACAAAGTCCTATATGATACTAATTTGGTTGGCAGGGAAGGGAGACRTGCACATGTGCAGCAGATATACTGAGTTGTAAATTAATTTTAATGGAATTGAGATTTCCTGGAAAAATTCTTATCTTTTTCTAGCAGAACTTACAGTGCTTACTTTGCATATGCAATGCCTTTGCTTCTACTTTTGYACCACTCTGGAATAGATTAGCCTTTTAGACAGCCCTCATCACCACATTTCATTGTGTCACGGCATTTTGGTAATACAGAACTTTCAAAGACATTGCTCTAATCGTACTGCTGAATGCCTTTTGCTCTAATAACTTCTCATATACTTACAGAAAGCTGGAGACTGTTAAAGAAAAAAAAAAGTTTATTTTCTAAGCTTCTTTCCTCTAATTAGAGTGAAAATATATCTTATKATGATGAAAATAAGTTATTGTATTTTTCTGTGATAAATTATAATGTATTTAAATACAAGAAACTTTTAATCAGAGGCCAGACTAGCAGTGCTRCGACACTGATAGGTACAAAGCATGTGAACAATCAATGTTGGCTTTGGAGAAACACCACACATTGGAAAGAAATGAGTCTTTTCTCATGCCATTTGCATAGGGCTATAAYTGCAAAAATGCCTCGGAAAGGCAGGAGGCGTTTGGTAGCACTTTGGCTTTGTTGACTTTTTCAGGGTACAGTGTCCAGATGGGTTGTGGAGCCTCCATCTTTGGAGATGCTCAAAACTCGAGCGAACCGGTCTGGGTAGCCCCGCTGGAGCAGGCGTCCCCACTAGAACAGGGTGCTGGAGCAGAGGTCTCCAGAGGTCTCCAGAGGTCTCCAGAGGTGCTATGACTGCTTAATGTTTCTTTCAGTTCCTTGCTCTGCGCCTTGGTATTAGGCAGAGATCATGTATATTAACATCAACTGTAGCTGTTTCATAGTAATGCCCTTTCATACACCGCTAGGAATTACATCAAAAGCTCCTGACCTGAATCCATAATCCCAATATGAGTTTCTGCCAAAAGGAAAAATGTTTCCATAATGAAGAGATGTCTAACGTTAGATCTTAATCTGGAGAGACATGAATCAGAAGACGGGGCTCTGGAGTGATGCGAACTGGGTTGTATTCTCATTTTGCCAGTGGTTCACTTTATGACCAGAAGGAATCAYTTCTTTTGCATCTTGTTTTTTTCCATGTAAACACAGGTCCTGGCCTGACAGAGGTAGTTTGTCATCCATCAGCAAAAGCTGACATATACATTTATGGGGAGAGGATTTTTTTGATTTCCTAGATAAGAATCAGGATAGTAGCTTCTACATAGGTGTGAGGTATTTGCATGTGTCAGTCCATATCAATCCATAGCTAATAAAAATCTTATTGGGCCTCTGGGACCATGTATATTTTTCCAGTCCATTGCTGGGCACTACAGTTTAGCTGCCAGTACAGGAGAAATAAGCTCCTGTTTGGTGCTCCTGCTGCTGTTATGCCCTCCCCAGTGATTTCTACACTGCTTGTTTCACTGCCAAAGTGGCAGATGTGCTGGGGGAAGAGAGGGGAAAGRGAGGTCTGAGCAAGCACACAACTTCTTACAGCCCTGCTGTGGCTCCCTGCTKCTTTTTGATGCTTTTTGTTTGTTTGTTTTTCTATCTGCTTTTCCCTGGAAGGTGGGAAGAGCCTAAGTTTCGCTGTTATAGACCCCTGGTTCTCTGTTTCCTGCTTGATGGCTCTCTGACAGTGCAGGCATTGCAGGACAGAGACTCTGCAAAGCTCTTCTATGTGTACACGCTTCTGTCAAGGCCACAAACACACACACACAAAAATCCCCCTACAAGTCCTCAAAACAACAACAACAAAATCCTAGCTTCCTAGGAAGTATTGTGCAGTTCTGACACCTTTGGATATGAAGTCTCCCAGCTTCATAACTCTTATTTCCAGTCCCCATTCATTGCCATATATAAGTCTAGGAGTCCAGTCCAGCGAGAAAAGAAATGGAAAACAATGTAGGTGCCCAGTTGAAATACTGCTTKCAGAGCGAGATGGGGCTTCTAGTTCAAGACAAAAGTCCTCAGGGAAATACTAAACCTGCTATGTAACAGCTCACCRTTTCTCTGGCTGTTCATCTATATACAAAGCACCATCTCTATCTATGAAATTAGTATTTATTATTTGTATTACTGTAGTGCTTAGSAATCTAATGACAGACCTGAAATGCTATGGTAGTCCCTGAACAAATACACAGAAGCATAAAGATGTTTGCTGCTGTGAAGAGTGGAAAGATGGAAAAAAAAAAWATTATAGATCTAACTTTTAAAATATCACTTGTTTAAAATGTATTAGAACTGTTCTCTTGTTTTATGCAGCTGGTTAATAGGTGATTTTGCATGATAATCGGTGATTCAGTGTATATTTACAAGTGAGAAATCTGTACATTGACTCTGTATCATCTGTGGGCACAAAAGCTTAGAGCCAATTCACATACCACTGGCAGATCAAATTGTCTTCAAGAGGACTAACAAGCACACAGTGACARGAAAGGCATTTCACCTGATTTTCAGGATAGCCACTTTCTTGCACATCATTTTTCTCCCTTTCAATTTGGCTCTTCTCTATGTTTTTTCCACCTCAGTTCATTAGYCTTTCCCTCTTCCTGTCTTCTTGCCCTTCCCTCAGTGTGTTCTCTCCTCATCTTTCCCTATCGGATGGCTGAAATATCACAAGTAACAGCTGCTCTTGCTGTAGTTCTGACAGTACAAGTAAAAGGATGATCAGGCTTCAAATAGCAGACAGCAGTGTAAGATGATCTTTTTTATTCCATTTCTCTTTAATCCCAAAACAAGCAGCCCAGTGGCTCATCATTCACACAAGAAGAAACCCAGGTGGACCCAGTGTAGCAAGGACACAGCTCCACCTGCACTGCCCTAGAGCTGATGCTGAGCAAGGGTCGAGGACTGCGGATGTGCCAGATAGATATGCCCTGCGCTACTGACCTCATAGGCGACAGTGTCCCGAGGGTTGGACCAGGTGCTGCTGAAAAGAAGTCAGGATCATTTTCCCTGCCAGCAGCTGCTGCGTGTGGTGAGGGAGGCGAAATGGAGCCATAGAGGCTGTGGTGCCAGTTGACACCTCCATGATACTGCAAGATCCTCGCTGGGACAGCTGAGGAGATGGCACTTACTTGTGCTAAAGCTTTAAGCCATCTTTGTCTTTAAAGTGCTCTTGGTGAGAGATGTCTCTTGTAGCAAGATTGCTGCTTTTTCTGTGAAACTGAGTTACTACTCCTGCTTCTCTATTTTGAATGGGTTTACTTTAAAGAATAAAAGCTTTAAAATTTCAAGTGCTGCACAAGCTAGAAAACAAGAAAGCTTACTAAGCAGGAGCAAGTGATGTCYTGGTAGCCCTGGAGCTTGTTTTCCTGCCACACAAGGAACACAGTAGTTTTCAATGTCCCGAGTCCTAGAGCATCAAGCTCTGGTCACCAGCTGGAAAAGTACCTGGAAAGGTACCTGCAGGAACCTGGAAGAGCTCTCACAGAGCTCTACCTGTGATCCTAGTCTCTRTCAAGAAGGATGTCTCTCCAAGCACCACAAAACTCATTTACAGGGTGGCCTGTCTCAGCTGTAGCTGTCACTGAGCAGCAGCAGCAGCAGCCCTGAAGCGCCATCCTGACTCAGATCCAAAGCTCCTTTTAGAAAGCAGAGAGGGGTGTCCCTGCTGGAGCTGCCGACCATCGCTACCAGCTATTCAAACGCAGACATATTGCATGTCCAACACTACTTGGGGCCCCTGTCCAGGTCCCACTCTGCTGCCTTTTATCTTTTATCTTTAGTCTTTCTGCCTATCTGAGCCCTGTGTGCAGGGGCTTTGTGATAACTGCTTTGCTGGCCCACCCTCGATTGGCCTCTGCTCTGCCAGTGTTTGCACTGAACCTGGAGCAGTTTGAACCATCTCTACTATTAAAGCTGACCTTTCCCTCAAAACCAGCGGCTCGGAGCTGTACTGCACCTATGAAGAGCTATTTATTACAAAGCCACATTCGTACTCGTTCCAAGGCAAGGAGGCTACCCTTCTTCAAGCAGGACTTCGAATCGTAAATAGCGTCACTTGTCTCTACAGAAAAGATGACACTYAGTTAATAGGGTGGCGAAGTTCATATACTACTCTGTAATTAAAAAACAAGGGGAAAGAAGGGYCACTTAAAAGGGTTTCCTGCTGTGAGGAATTCTGTGGATGATAACATTTCCACACAGTTGTAAGAAGCTGCTACTTCGGCTGTAAATTCTCTAGCAGGGGTAATGAGCAATACAGTTGCCCTTTCATTTGCTTTATAACTGATGCCCAGCCTCCTTTGAAAATAAAAGCACAGTGCTTGCACGGCTTGATCAACTGATCCAAGCCATATCTCGACAAAACAGCTTTGCTTTCCCTTCAGTGCCTAATTTCAGCTGTCTAACTAAAGCAGTATCATTTACATTTCTGAGGTGCGTGACTTCTGATCAGCCCAAGTAAATCTCTTGTCCCTGACTTATTCTAATCTTTATTGCCTCTTRGCTTTGTTTATGGTTTTCCTGTTTGTTTTCAAATTGAGTGACACAAGCGCTGGCWTTCCTGCTTCCCACTGTAAAGTACCATAGCAGGGACAAACTTCTTTCCTCTGCTGCCAGTAGCACCTTATCAGATGAGTCTTGATGAAGAGCTTCTCTCACAGGACAGCATTGCACATCTCAGTAGGTTTAACCTTTAAATTCCTTCTGCACCTTTGCTTACYTCCTGACAGACACGTGGTTGGTTCACAGTATTGTAATGGAAGAGACCCCTCCTCCCATCTTGCCATTTCCCCCGGAGATTAATTGAAAGGCAGCCCTCAAACCTCCACTAATTTGTTTGGAAGGCAGCTATTTCCTCCCGGAATTGCGGACGATGGGAGTCGTTGATAGGTGCTGCAAGCTTGGGCTATTCCATCCTTCCATGCCGCTTAAGTCCCTGGTTTGCTCYGGGAGCTCTTGACACACATATCTGAGGCTAAACAACACAAGGTTCAAACACACRTTTGTTTGACCCGCGAGTTGCTCCATTTGCTTTCTGCCTGGYGCCGGAGATGGGCTGTGAATGCAGCGGAGGAGGTGCACAGGGAGCAAGGAGCACAGCGGGGTTTAGCGTTTAAGGTTATCGTTTCACATGCTACCTTGGGGGTCGGGTTGTTCCGGCCTTCCCCAGCCCGCACACTTCAAAGCAAGCAAGGCCCTTCTGAGTTTCTTGGGCTGCCGCTGGCGGAGGCTGGTGCTGTTCTGCGTGTGTGAAGCTGCCAGGATGGAGGATTTTCAACGTGCTTAAGTGTAAAAGAAATTGCAAAGCTCACTGCTTTTTGAGCTGTGGAACTCAAGGCAGCATTTGTGGGAAATAATTTTACAAAGTCATCGATCTGGAGATCAAAATTTTCTTTTAAGATATGTACAGTAGTACTAGTTAAAATATTCTCCTCCTGACTGAAGACCACTCATGACTGRGTTGTTCAGGCAAAGCTCTTTCTCTTTTCTTGGTGCTATGGTTAACCTGCTTTCATCGGAGTCACTTTCAGTTTTTGCATGTCATGCTCTGTGTGTGCTTGCTGGCAAATCTACCTCTTAAGATAGTACATTTGTAGCTGCTGTAGATAGTAGCCTTCTTTACCGTTCTTTTTTTCCTTCTGAAATGTCAACATTTTCTTTCTGGGACTGAATGTCCTTTTCCTCTGTGTCTTGTTGTCCTCTGTTTCCTGCCTGCTTGGAGAGGGGGAATTTCCCCTGTCTTGGGAATGCTCGGCTCTGAATGATCTTCTCCTTGACTGTATTTCTGTATTTCATCAGCTTTCCACACAACTAGCTGCAAAATTAAAACTATATTTCTAGACTCTCAGGGAGCTGTAAAACTCACCTATCATTGACAGTGTTCACAGTCCCAAGAGGGTCTGTAAGAAAACGTCTTCAAAGTGTATGTAYCTGTATTGCTGCATTTGCCTGTGGGGTCTTTGGCTGTTGCTGATTTAAGGTCTATCCCTGAAAACTATCATTAATTTCTAACGTGAAAGACTTCAGCAAACAGGTATTTAATCAAAGAACATTAACAACAAAAAAACTCACTTCTCTCTACCTAATCTGCTCTTGATCCTGTTGAATGCTGTCAACTGGATTAGAGTCGTACATGAAGCGTGTCACAATTTTGTACTGAAATTAATGAAAAATCAATTGAAATACTGCCTTCTGTTATGTAACATGATCCTCTCCACTAGCAAAATGGAAAAGCAAACCAAAGCTGCTGTGTTGTGCCATTAGCACTTTTMTATTTTTCTGGGAAATGTGGGTGTTTGAATGACTAAATAAAAGCAAAGTCACTGTTTCATATGTGGCTTGTCTTTTCCAGCATGATATCAGAAAACACAGCCTCCCACTTTAGGCTGGCTGTGCTCTTACACGCATAAATATGCAAGAAGAATACATTTTTTGTAGGAGAGTCATCAAGCAAAATTCTACAACTCACGTTTGGATGACAGAAATACATCTTTATCGACGGCTAGGATGATCACTTACTATAAAAGAGTCATGCCAAGCCTCACAGCATCACAATTTCAACATGCATTTTGGGCTATTTTTCTAAGATGCTGCCATAACTAAGACAATATACTCATCAGGAATGGCATCACTGAGGCAGATAAGATATTAAGTGGAGTGTTGTTTTGCTTTGCTTTTAACCTTGCGAAGCACAACCAGTCAAGGCATGGTATTGAGTGCTGAAATGGAGAAGGACAGCTGGCAGGGCACTCAGCATGAATATATTTCCTACCCCTGTGGATCCCTCATCTAGAAGCTGTAAATCCTATCTCCCAGGGATATTCGTTAGCATTTGCAGTCCAGTAAATAAGGTATTTTCCACTGCTCCCAGGCAGTGACAGGCTTCGTGCTGGCCTGGCAGCATGGGGCTTTCAGCGACTGCAGGACTGGGTTTGTGGCCCATGTAGCCAACAATTTAAACTGCATTCATTATGATTTTTGTATCTGTAATTGGACAATATGCACATAGCACTTCAACTAGACTTAACATAATTGTTGGGTTACTAAAACACTGACTAGTCTAACAAGCAATATTTAACTCCATATAAAGGGCTGTTAATTTTTTTCCCTTAACAAGATTTTGTGTGAAATCCAATTTACTTATTTTTATACGGTAAATGTATATAAGACCTTCCAAGGCAACTCCATGKTTTTTTTTAGTTTTCTTTGTGATGTGATTTAGCCATATTCTGCCTTTGCTGATTAGTAGATACTGATCTGAAATTCTACYGTATTCCAGCTCTAGCTTTAAAGGTTGTCTAGTGCATCTGTGAGCATGGGTATTTGTTGCACAAAATCAGCAYGTGGGAGGAATCGCTCTCTTGGCCAAGTGAGGATTTGCCTCACACCCTGGGGATTCACAGTACTGCATTATGCTTCCTACCACTTAGTTGCTCACAGGAAAGGTGTCGATTATTAGTTTTTCTTATTTTCTTAAACACTGCGAACAGAAATCCTTATTTCCATTCCTGAAGTGATCAGCTTCTGGTGATTATATCTGTCTCAATTCTGAGACTTATCCTGATGCTTGTGTTATGTTTTTCATACTTCTACTTTATATGTTTCAAATCCGTTATATTTTTGCATGGTTATTTACCATACAGTAATATATTTTTCATAAGCATTTTGCTTTCATTAATTTTTAAGTTAGCTCTAGTGCTTCATTCCTGAACAAGATCTTACAAACACTACTGAGAMATAAAGCAAACCAAAGCAAATGACTTTAGAAACTGAGTTTCGGTGATGCTTTAGCTGCCTATTATTTACTCTTTATAAAACAGCAGACTACTTTGCGCATCACACAGGCAAAGTTTTCCTCGTTACCTAAGAGCAAACACCTACACAGCAAAAGGAGCAACTACAGCATGAATTTCAATCCCTTGGAGCTAAATAAAGACCAGACAAAACTGTCGGTTTGTTGGGAAACTGCCAGGTGCAAAAGCCCCCTCCCTGCTTATTTCCTGGGATGAGCTGCGGTTCCTGTCTGGGTCTGAGTGGAAGGAGGTCTTTGGGGACAGGAGGATTCAGCAGTTTGATTTTCATCCGGCAAGTTGTTCAAACACCCATAAAGTGAATCTGARGAGTCCCCCGCTAGGGGTTGCTGCCAAGCCTGGTGCATGGGGTCACACTCGTGGTGCTGTGGAGGGAAGCAGGAAAATCCAGCAGCAGCCTGGAAACCTCTCCAGGAGAGGCACTTGTTGTGACGAAGGTTTCAGTGTGGTAACCGTGAGGAGGAAATCCTATCGGTATGAGCAAGAGCTGCCATAAACAAGTCTCTGCTACTACTTCTTTTCTCTTTAATAAATGGGGACAAAGCTGAGAAGCACTGAAAACCTGCAGTTACAGAGTACTTCCAGTTGCTTTTGCTTTCTGAGGTTTCTGCCCTGTTTCTCTCCTTCCCTGCTATTGCAGAGGCTCTCTGGCCAGCAGAGAGTGCCAGGAGCTTGCCAGCCTGCGCTTGACTCTGCGTTTTCATGTGTAGGAACATCTTTGGTATGTGCACTGCCTTGGACAGCACATCTCAAGTGCTTGCTCTCAGYGTGCTCCCTTGCAAAAGTACCAGTACTAAAATATTTGAAGCCTGGGACAGGCAACCATGATCGTTCCTGGATTTTGGAGGAGGATGTGTTTGATTTTGTGGTATGATGAGGCCTTTCTGGATCATACAAGTTCATACTGAAAGCACACAGACCACATTCTGCTTCACTGCTGAATTCCCAAAGCAGCCGGCAGCTCACATGGAATCAGTCAGGATTCCCAAAGACGGGAGCCTCGTCGGCCCTGCACCAGTGCTCCTGGAGCGCCCGCCACTGCAGACGACAGTTTTCGTCCCTGCAATGCAGCATTCAGCTCATGTCTCTATTTCACGAAAAACGTAGCAAAACTTTTGAAACTCCAGGTGTTGAGAGGACRAGTGGAACAAGTTATGTCCCAAAGGCTAAAGAAAGCAAAGGGCACTTATTGCTTTGCTGTCTCCAAGACGAAGTGGGCAAGAAGGTTCTTTTCTCAGCTGCAGTCCTGTGAAAGGGGCAGGAGAAGGGCCAGAGCTGCATGTGTCCTGACCATATATTATCAGCATCTCTGGCCTTGCGCAGGCTGTGGCAGGATGCCCACAGCTGCAACGTTTTGCTGCATGAGTCACCAGCCACCTGGATGCTGAGAACCCAAGCCCTGAGACAGAGGTGAGGACCTAGCGGCCTCTTTGCTGGAGGCTCGACACTGCTGCTGCAGCGCATGTGTAGACCGGGTGTTCGGAGGAACAAGGCTCCTCGGGTGCGTTTCCGCTCTTCCATTCATTATCCCCGCTTTCAATCAGTTTCTCAGCGGGTTCCCTGTGCATCCGAAGAGCAAGAGCGAAGCCCCTCTGTGGCTGATCTGGCAACTATAAATTCTCGGGCTGCACTGAAAGCTCGTGTGACCTCATGGATAAAGCGTTTGCTTCATATTTTGAAGGTCATAAATTCAAATCCTGTTAAGAGTCTCCCTTTATTAAAATGTCTCATGGCTTATTTTCATCAGTGTAATTACATAGTATGTCAGTTAATTATTACTGAATTCCTCCAGCAATGGCAAAAAGGGAAAACTATCCACTAAAAACAACTTAGAAAGTAATACTTACAAAATGATTAGCTATTTAAACAGTCCAATTAAATGAGACACAATTAACTTTAAGTAGATTCCTCATTAGAGGAATTTTCTATACTCATAATGGTACAGGGTTTTTATTAGGCTTTTGGGGAACAGGGGAGTCGGATGCATTTCCATGGGTCTAAGTGTACCGTGACTGGAGCTCATATGTATGTATCTGATGAAAGAATTTGGCCAGGGGATTTGTAATTGCACGTATGAGAGCTCTTGGTCGGGAAGAGAGATCCAGTTTGTCTTAACAGTATCTTGTTTAACTTTAACTTACTGAAAGATATGCCACAGGCTTTTCCTGAGTGCTTTGGGGTTTTTTTGAGGKTTTTTTTAGGAATAAGTGGCCTCCTCCGCATCATAAGTCTCCTTAAGCTTTTTAGGAAACATGAAAGCATAAGTACGTGGTTGGATCATCTGATAATTCTATCTTAAGGTGTCAGAATTTGAAATTTAAAAAAAAAAGTGACATAAACTGGAAGCCAAATGCATTTATTCCAGAGGTGATTTTCAAACTAAAGCCAGGCCATTTGTCTTGAAGCTTAGGTCACATTACAATGTGTGTCTCAAAGTATTTTAAGCCCTAAGGGGATGCTAAGATGAAAAATGTGTTTTAACTATTTTGCATGGGTTAAGTAAAAGGACTTGAAACTTTGTCTTGCTCTCTACAGTTGTCTTTGCAGGAAACAATAGGGATTATATAATACACATGCAGAGAAATTAAGTACCCACCTTACAGTTCAGTTCAAACCCACACAGCGCAGATTTCAGCGCTGGGGCAGGAGGTCAATAGCTTTTATATACAGAAATAATCCCATAACATTTACTGGGAATGTTTGTATACAAGACGCTCCCCCTGTGCATCTTTGYGGATGAGTTACCCTGAAAAGCACTGATGAAATCAATTGCCAGTAGYGGGTGTGACTATATCAGAGCAAGCAGAATAGGCCAGCAGTATCACGCTTTTTTTCCCCTCATTCTTATGGTGATGATTTATTTTCCCAAGGTGCAACACCATTAAAACAGCATGAAAACATGCAGCTGTCACTTGGAAGAGACACACATCTTTTCTGACATTAATCTGCAATCAGTAAATCCAGAAAGGTAACCTCAGTGCTGTATTTTCATTGCAAATTTGAAAGCCCCTGTTATATCCCATGTGRATAGAAAAGAGCCCAGGTATGTGATGGAGATTTATTTACCCTGTGAACTAACATGCTTTCTGATCTCTTAGGCTTAATTAAAGTGTGGTTTTATCAATGATTAAGTTATTCACAAAATCTACACTCTTTCAAATTTTAATTTATGGCACGCTACTTACCAAAAGGGGTTTTCTTTGTTGCTTACATGGCTGAGTGCCTAATGATTGCTCTTTAGTTCCAGAAGATGCTTTAAAAGGAAGAAATTAGAGGTGATAGGCTAATAGCTAATAGTGCCCATGAGTCACTACAAACCAGAACTGTGCTTTGGAACATCAACCATTACTCATCTATTTATTTAACTGGACACTTAACTATTTAACAAAACTAAATGATATTTTTATATTCTCTTCCTCCATTTTATTCCTCTTGCTGCTTTTTCTTTTCTTTTTCCACCTAAACCACAACTCCAAAAGGGTGAAAGTAAGCAAGTGTAGCAACATTGATATAGAAGCATTTTTAATATGGCTGAGTTTAATTTTGGCTTGGATGATCTTGACTGAGGTTATAGAAGTGCAGAAAAGAAAGCCCTAAAAAAATCTAAAACCTGTAAATTGGGAGAATCCTATACCTTCTCCCCATCCATTTCCAAATTCTAGAAAACCAAATAAAATCTAGAGCTTCAAAATCTAGAGCTAAAACTCTGAATATTGCTCCTATCCAAGTCAATGAATATACTCTKTCAAACTGAGGACATGATTAAGACTCCCTGAGAATAATTATTTGTAGCTTTGTATAATCTATATTTATTTGTGAATTCAATTTGAATTCAGTGAATGGTTTCAAACAAATTCAAAATTATAAAAAGCTAATTAGTGTAAGCAGTGAAGAAAAGCATTTATCACTCCAGGGCTCCTTGAAAAAGAACATACAGYTTTATCTTTGGAAAATACAGAAAAGCAGTAGCAAATTAGAGTGTCTAATGTATTTAACACGTAAGAAAAGAAATCTTAATGAAAAATAATATGAAGGCTGCAAGTCAAAGAATCATTGCATGTAGTGTTTCAGACTGCAGGTCTTATGTACTGTATGTTCATTTAGTCTGTATGCACTAATAGTACTTAAAGTCTCCTTGCCACTTGTACTCAAAGGCAGAGACAACAGAATTGAACCTGGTCTTTCTGCTAGCCTCAGAGGCACTGTGGGTGAACTGTATTTACTGCTGCTAACCCAAGAAAAAAATCCCAAGACATAGCCAACACACCCACATAAATGGGTCCTAGGAACCAGCATAACAGCCCACTTCCACTGAAATCAGTGGGCTTGATGCCATCAACTGGACGTTGTACAGGACCCCACTACTAGAACAGGGGCAACTTCCCCACTGCCATAAAAACACTAACCTCTAATGAAATATGTTCAATTATATCGATGTTCTAGGCTTTATTCATAGAAATAAGTCATTTAAAGTAGTTGCATCTAGTGCTGTTCATAACCAAARAGTCCTAAAACTCCCTGGAAACTCACTGTCTGGACAGATTTAAATGGACAAGAGTCTGTAATTGCACCAGGGCTCTCAATGGGCTCCCAACAGGTGAGAAGGAGGTATGTAGCAGAACAGAACAGAACCATCTTTTTCCAGTTACTGCATTAAAATATTCAGCAGTGCACAAATTGTGCTAAATTAGAGTGTGCATTTGCAGAAGGATGTAGTAAGTGCCTCAGAGGTGCTATGAAATGCAGAAATGAAGTCAAAGTGACTGGACACCTGAGACAGCGTGCTTATCTCTGTGACTGCACACACCACTCTTCACACTACTTTCCTAATAGCATTTTTGCTTGAATTTATATGAGGAACACCATAATGCATTAGAAGTATTGAAATGCTTTTAATATATACAGTATATTTTTCATGTAAGAAGTATTTCATTGTTTTTGCATCTTATAATAAACACAATTATTTGTGAGGATTGTTACTTCCACATGGTGATCTGTAATTCAGTTCTGAATTTCAGTGTACATGTCCTTTAGTGACTGCATTCAGAAGTGTAACTATCTTCTTTATTATTCCTTCAATGACTTTTAACTTTCAGTTTCGTATTTCCCATTTATCTGTCAAAGAACAAATAACAGCAAAATGGCCCCACCAGGTTAGTCAGTGAGACATCGGCATCTGTAAGATACTTGCTGTTTCCAGACACCTATTGCAAATGTATCTATTGCAAAAAATCCCATAAGGAGTTGGAATAGAGGCTTCCAGTCCCAACGCTCAAAACTTTTCAGGCATTTTGTTCAGCGACCGTTTCATGCAGCCCAAGTTCAGAGCTCTGAGCTCTCCTTCTGAAGATTTTAACTCCCCCTGAGCGTGAACGCAGGATTCACYGCGCTGCTGTTGTGCTGTATAGTGCAGGAGGAAAGGAGGCAGGTTAGCAMGCTGAGTGGGTGCTGCTAGGGGTGTTTTACTGCAGAGTGATAGCTACAGAGATCCGCTATAAGGGAAGAGAGGAGCTTCTGCAGCTTTAATAACAAGGCAGGAAGAGAGAACAGGTTTATTTCAAGCTACTTCCAGTAGAATGAAGCTTCGGGACTAGGTGAGGGATTTTGTATCCTTTGATGCATAATAGTAGCAAGTATTTAGTGAAGCTCAAGGCTGTCTTACACATTGAGGAGCCCCTCCTGCACAGGTTTTTCTTTTGTGGAGAATAGAGAAGAGGCAGGGAATAGGAGCAGAGTAAGGGTGATGGCAGCAATCTTTACAATCCTCCTAACTCAGCTCATAGCTTTGTGCTTAGAGGTGAAAGCAGCCTCGGAGGGTAACTGAAGACTATTCTGCAGATCCAAACAATATCCAAACAGATCCAAACGTTGCCTACCACAGCTATTCTTAGGTTATGCWGTAGCTTTGAAGTCTTCAGCCAAAATGCAATGATAAATATGGGACTTCACTGATATAAAGAAGAGCTGTACTACTTTGTTTTCCTGMTCCTGATTGCAGCCTGTCTCTTGACAGTAAAGAATTTTAAGCAATGAATTTTTTTGTTACAAATTGGGATATAAACTGAAGGGAATAAAGGAAATATTTCTGTAATAGTAAATATCTGAATCTTATACACTGTGCATAAACAGTATTTTTCTAATGATCCAAAACATGCATGGAATAAAAGAAGACAATTATGAGAAAGGACCATTCTATTAAATCCCCACTTCTCCAATAAAATATTTGCATAAGCCTGCCAGGAATTCAGTGAAGTTCAAATGCAGTATGGTTGTGAACAGAGCAATTAAATTGCAACTTAAAATACATGAACCATCTGCACTGTAATGTGAACAACAGTACTACACTGGGAATATTGCTGATGAGTTTTGTATTATGTAGTAAAATAAAACCTACCAAAGCTCTGCCTAATTTCCAGTCCCCTCAACACTTCCTGTTAGTAGGGCCTTCCCCTTGGTCTTGTCTAACTCTTACTATTAAGTGTTACATGGTACGGGCCCATAATTGCTTCAAAGGCCTTGCAATAGCTGAATGTAACACATTTTATCTTGTGTATATTTTCTCTAAGTTCACAGTCAAAATAAAAGGAATAGAAAAGATACCAGGGGAACTATATGAGCTTGCAGGAGGAAGCTTTAAACTAGGAAATTAAAGCATATTGGAGAGTAGTCAAAATAAAAAGAAATGTTCCTGCCGGACTGTCATTTCTATGTTTGTAGCAAATGTATGAAAGGGTAACAGCCAAACCTAAGCTGGAAGTCTCTTGGAAACCCAAGTTTGTCTCTGACACCTTGATTATGAGCTCTGATGGGGTTTGTTTTACACTTAAAGAGAAAGCTCAAGGAGATACGTGCTGGGGATAGATTCCTGCCTGCCTAATTACCTCYACAGGTATTTTCCTCTCATCTGTTGCAAAACTTAGGTTAGGTTAACAGAGGCTGTGTGCGAATATTCAGTGATAATTTTCTCCCCTACTAAAGATAATGTGTAGCAAAACTCCTGCTGCCTCAGACCAAAACAGGTATGGAAACCAATGGGATTGGGCCGGGACATCAGGAGGTCATGGCAAGGGATGCCAGGAGATGCTGCTCCCAACTGTGTTCCCATYGGACCTTTCCTAACCAGCGAAGCACAGAATCGGGCTCACGCTGCTCCTGCCACGGCGCCACGCACCTCCTTCCTGGGCCTGCCGTCTGCCTCCTCCGCCCCAAGGACATGGAGTGGGCCGCAAAGCCCCAGCAAAGGCAAAGAGTGAGAGAGAAAGGAACCTAAATTCCTCTAAGGGGAATAATGAAGGAGTGGTAATACAGAGAAAAAGTATTGTTTAAATGTTCTAAGAAAGAAGTGAAAGGGGTAGAAATAATGGATTAAGCAGAACGAGCAATGCCTGTCGGAACCCTGTAAAATCAGGCAGATAGGCAAGCTAAATTGATACTACGTGGGATATTTCAGTGCAATTTCTCCTTCTCTCCTGTGTTTCTGTGTTTTCCCTTAAAAATGATCTAGGAAGAGGTTTGGTGGGGTTTTGGGGTTTTTTTTTTTGTTTGTTTGTTTTGTTTGTTTTTTTTTTTTTTTTCTTTTTTTTTTTTTTGCAGTCGTGTATACTTTTTATATTCTTTTTTTTTTTTTTCATCTTTATGGACATTTTTAAGACATCCCCAAACTCAGTGCTACCACTCTGTCGTCGACATATAACACCTTGGCTGTAAGACCCAGTCGCTTCTAGACATCCTAATGATGAATCCATAGCAGATTGGGAAGAATGTACAGAAAACAAAAGAAACGGGTCTCTGGAGCTGAAGATGGAAGGAAAAGGAAACCCATGGAAGAACACGTTCGGCCTTCACCATGAAATCTTGCCATGAAGTTCAGCNTCTTGGTTGTTTTATATTGTTTGTGTTTTGGCCATGTTAGTTGCCTGGAGAATGATGTTTCTTCCTAGACAGTGACACAAACAGGAAATACTTCTCTGTTTTCGCTCCCAGGTTTCTGAAATTCTAAATATGGTTAGGATTGGACTTGTCATCCCATGCTTTTATAGGCTTAAAGCAGAGGCAGGATTAAAAGCTGAGGAGAGGGCACAGGGTCAGATGGTTTTCATCAGTTTTTACTAAGTAAAGAGGCSTCTTCAATGCAGGAAGAAAGCAAGAGTGAAGAGCTGTATTTTCTGATGCCACCTTAGTTTAAAAATTGAAAGTAATAAAGAGTCTAGGGAACATGTCACAGCAAAATGCAATGAGAAAAGAAACTCAACTTGGCTCACATAGGAGTGCAAAATAAAATAGCCGTCTGCTCTAGATTTTTCAGGGCTAAGTAACCTTGTGAGATCTTAACCGTGCTGTTTGAGGATACGGTCTTTTCTGATCCAAAAGAGATGTCTTGAGATGGCCTCCATTTTCTGATGATTCCTACAAAGGAGAAGAAACAGCATTTTTGCAGCATCCATGTAAATCTATTTAACACAAAACATGGCTTTAAAAAACCCCAGTAAATACAAATAAATAAATAAAAGGAAGTTGGCACTGCACGGAGATACTGGATCAGATATCCTCATGTGTTATGCAGTAACGTTACAGGAAAGTCTTGATTCAAGAAATTTAACACTAAACCTGCATGAGCAATCCCAGCTGACTTGAGCTGCATTCAAACCCCAGCCTTCCTCTGGGAGATACCCTTTCTATAGGATATCTTGGCGTGAAAGCATATGGTTTGGGTAGTTTATTTTTACTTTTGATAGCCCTCATGATGTTTCATCTTTCTGTATACATTTAGGAATAGTAAATGCCCATTCTCTTCTACCTAAAAGAGGTGATTTTGCTTGAATAGATGTTATTTCCTAGGACTAGAGATTGCAGAATAAGTCCCATTAATGTTATTTCTTTTACTCAAGCGCCCCTAAATCTGCATTTTACCAACACTTAAGCATGAGTTGCATGTTATATATTTAATATTCTTAACCCATGAACATCAACTAAATAATACTAAAAACATCTAACTGGCTGTTCAAAGTCTTTTTTACTATTATGCCTGAATAATAAGAAAATCTGATGCTGTTCTTCAACATGAAATATGGAGATGTTAGTCCAGTTCTTAATAAAATTTATTGTGTTTGTCTTGAGCAATTAGACTTTCCATAGCTCATGGAAATTATCGTGCATGATTTGCATGGCTAATAAATAATGCATATTTCAACTAATCTCAGTTGATGAAGCCCCCAGAACAAAGATGATAAATTCCCAAAGGAGGGCTGCTGGCAGACAGAAATTAAATATGAAAGATATATAAAGATATGTCTCATAAGAAACCTTATGCCTTTACTGGGGCATCTGAACAAGGGCTACAAATGCAGAGCTTCTTCATGTGGCTCAGATCTCACTTCTCTACATTACTCTGGGCAAAAATTGCAGCGTAATATAGCCCTGCTTGACAGGCAGCATCTTTTAGGATTAACTCAGCTTTACCTAGATTTAATATTCAGTATAATATTAAATCATGCAATTATGTTGTTATCAGTTCAATTAGTTCAGGTAAAARAAAATGGGGGTGAAGGAAGAGAGGCTGCTGAGGCTGCTTATGTGCACCATGCAGACCATAAGCTTTCCTCTTGCATAGCTGGGAAAGGCACCTCAAAGAAAAACAAACCACAAGGGACACGATGCAGCCTCCTGGGCAGCTCTAGGAGCATTTTCCRTACCCTGGCAAGGCTTTTCCATGCAAGCTCATAGCATTTTTGTCTGCGGAGCACCACCAGAGCGGGAATGTCCACTTGCAACACAGTATTTTTATACCGTTATTTGACCAAGGCTGCTACTGCACCTGCATGGGAGGACCGAGACATCAAAGGCAACACATGAAAGAGAGGAAAAAAAAAAAAACCCAGTAAATTTAGGGATTTGCTTATTCGTGTAAATCATCATAGATACGGCATCTTTCTTTGATGTAGCCAGCGCAGCAAAAGGTTGGAGAGGGGGTCACGTTAAAATGTAAGCGGCTTCCCCGGTGCCTGCTCTGGGCCTCCTCTGGAGCAAAGGTTTCGCTGCTTTAGTGGCCCTGGCCGCGGTAGCCGCGGCTCGTCTGCCTCTCGCCAGCGGGCGCGAGGCTGGAGGCTGCGGGGCTCAGCTGGGCCCGGCCTCCATCGGCGGGGCGGGGAAGACTCTGGTCCACGCCGACAGAGCGCTGCTGGGGACGCCAGGCTCGGCGAGTCTGCCGCAGCCGCGCTCGCCTTGCCTTGCAGCTCCTGAGAGGAAACGTGTGGCCCCGTGCAGCGCTTCCTAAAAGTTGGATGTAATCACTTGGAAGTCACAAATTTCCAAGCTCAGGTCCGGTAGTTTCTGTGAACTGGGGAGGCGATTTGGAGAAAGAGTGACGTTTGCCTATTGGCRAATTATCTACAGAATATCACAAAGTGGTCTATCCCACGGGGCTGTTGAGTGGATTAATTAGCAATGCTTGGTGAAATAGTCGCAATTAATGTATTCTATCAGCTTGATTTCACTCCCCCCACCTTTTTTTTTTTTCCTCCCATGAAATTGCTTATGAGCAGCCTATGGATTTTGAAAGCGTGTGTAATCGGGATAGCGCTCCATCTGGACTTGAAATGCTTCCCCAGCAAAGCCACGTTCCTGTCCACTCCCAGAGCGATGGTGCAGACCCGTCGCTTTGCTCCCCACCTCCTGGAGGCAGAGGTGGCACTTCTCCCTTAGCTCCCAACAAGCAGGGARCAGCCCCAGCCTCCCCTGTTTGACAGCAGCTCCCGGCAGGGCCAGCTCCAGGACGCACTGTGCTGTGGGCAGCTTTGCTGTGCAATGCTCCAACTCAATTTTTTTTCCATGAGGAACTAGAAAAGTCCTTGGATTGCTTGTGAATTGGAGGCTGCTTTTTGCCTTCGGCGCATCAATGATTGCCTGCTGTGGGCAGCAGCATCCCCGTTTAACTATATTAAGAGGAGCTGGTGGGGTGGGGGGAAAATTTAGTGCTGATTACTTCAGAAAATAATCTTCATGGGATAGTATTTGAGTCTATATTACTGAGGGAAATGATCTCTCAGATGCAATCATTACCAATTTAGAGATACTGTATTGCTAAAATCCAGAACTGCAGACAGCTTTGAGAGAGGAACGTGCCATTTCCTGTCCCATAATAGCACATGACTGCTTTAAAAATATTTCAAATGCATCCTGGCACATGGAAAATCATCTCATGTCTTCAATATAGATAATCAGTATACAGAAAGACAAGAAATGTGTGTTCTTTGTAAAGTGTATTTTGTATGCACTTGTTTCAGTGAASAAACTGGATTTTTTGCTCTTCTGTTTTAATTTTAATTATGCTGATCAATCAAGACTGAAATGCATTTGGAAGCCTGTAACGCTCTAGTGAGACAGAGAAAAGCAAGCTACATTTTCGTCGTTGGTCTGCGGTATTCTAAAGCACAGCACGAAGAAAGCAAGCAATCACATCCACTGCGTAGATTTTATATTTCATAGCCTCAGACTGGGGCTCTGCGGTGCTCGTTGCACTTCGGGTTTCATGCTGGGGAGGAACGAATTCAATAATATGCATGAAAGCAGGCGAGTCACTATCTTTGCAGAAAAGGTCTCCTGTGATGGTTTAAGAAGGAGCCAGACCCCTCAGTACCTATGGGCGGGTGCCGTCCTGGGGGGATTAAAGTTCCCAAATGAGTCAACTGCTCAGGATTAGCTTTCCAATGCCCTGAAAATTACWTCTAGGGGAAATGTGATATGGCATGTTTGTTTATTTCTGGCAAAGACATTTACGCTCATGTGAACAATCTATCGAAGGTAAAATCCAGGTGCWAATCCTGGAAGACTGGAAAGGAATCGGGGCACGGAAACCACCTCGGAGGGGCGGGCTGCCCGGCCCTGGGAGGCACTGAGCACGTTCAAACCCTCCTCACCTCCACCAAAAGTCCTCTCACTGAATTCATCCCAGCACACTGTGCAAACCTGACTATATCAGATAAAGGGTTTAAAATTGCCTTAATTTGAAAATTAACTGAAAACTGCTCCAGGTACTGAAGCTACTAAAAGCTACTCCAGGTAGCCGCTTTTCAACTGCTAGTGACGTGTCTGAGTGATTAAAACCATTAGCCGTTCCCACTAATATTTCCACTAATGATTTCCAATAGTTTTCGCTCACAAGGAAAGCCACAAAAGGGAAGTGAAAACAAAAGCGTTCTCTCCATGAGCGCTATCTAAAGCTCTTCAGCTGGAGAAAACATTAGTGTTCTCATAATTGGATCCTTTTTCTTTCCCTTTTTTCCTCCAGAAGGATACAAGGGCAAGGACAAAAGAACCCAGGTCCCCGTTGGCTTCGTGCCCACAACTTCATGTCTGCTCCTTCTGCCTCCGGGCCAGCGCAGCAGCTGGTACCTCATGTGGCTCCCAAGGAGCAGCTAAGATTTTTGCATAGGCACAAAGGGCCTTTTCGCTCCCATTCCCCCAAAGACCCCCGTTCAGGGGCTGACGAGAGGCCGTGGGGACGCTGCACGCCGCGCTTGGTGGCCCGCTCAGTGTGCTGCCCCTCGCTGGGCTCCCTGCAGCACCCATGCGTCGCCACTTGTTTTTCATGATTTTCCTGTTCATATAACTCTGCTGGCTTCAGCAAAACAGTTTGAGTGTAGTTAGGTCCATATTTAATGTGTATTTAAAGTGGGTTTTTTTTCGTGATATGACAACCCTTTCCTACGCGCCCACACAGTGCTGGGGGAAACTGAAAAGCTGTCTCTGCTGTGGGAGTTTCTAGGTGTAAACCCATTTTCAGAAATATCTGTATATGTGTTTCTACCCAAAAAGCTATTTTTCCGAGGACTGGCTTGTATTTGTGCTTAACACACAAGAGCCTTGTATGCCTTGTATATATGTACCAAAAAAAAAAAAAAAAGCTGTATCCAATTTCCCTTTCCAGATAATTACTGAGCTATTATTTGTATGCCCATGTAAGGGGTTTAATTATCTGGGCTTATCATCTGGCCCAGCAGAGGGAGGTAGTTTAAAGTTTGCAAGTCAGTCGGACATTTGTCGAGACAGCCTCCCTTCCTGACAGGAACGCGCCCCAGCTCCCGCGGTGCTCTTGATCTGCTTGCTGTTTGTCTGCTCTTTATTCCCATAGAAACAGCAGCAGGCAAAAATGCAGTATTTTACCTTTATTAAATACTTTTGGCAATCCTCTTAAAGAAACAAACAAACAAAAAGACTAGCTTTCTGTTTTGTGGCAGGAAACTTAGGTTCGCAGGATTTAGACACCTTTATCAGAGGAGTTTCCTAAGATGGTAATCGTCTCTATTCTGACTTTACAATATCAATAGTATTATAATACAATCTATATAATATTTATTATATTCTAAATAGGGTTTTTTCTCTTCTGTTCAGACTGTTTCTCTTCTCTACTTTTTTTCTACTCCTGGATGAAAAGCTACAAGGTGGTAGGTCTGTAGGTAGATACATAGATTGAAAACGAGGCCTGGCTGTAAGGCATAGAGTCCAACACAACTTTCTCCGTTTTAGCCTCACGCTAGGTTTTCCCTCTATTTCTTCCCTCGGCAAGTTGTTAGCAGTGTAACAAGAGCATGGATTAAACCAAATGTGAGGGTTTCAAAGAGGAGCGAGTGTTTTGCTTCAGGGCATGCAGCTCTCTCGGAACCTCGTGGGCATTTTGCGATTGCCTCTCGCTGGCTCTCCTTGCGCAAGTGGAAACTCCAGGCRATCCTCATCTTATTGGGGGGGCAACCAGGCACAGTCAGCTTATGGAGCTTCAAATTGAAAGAATAAGATACTCTCCTCTCTTGTATTTTAGAATATCACTTTTTTCCACCACTTTTTTTTTTAATAACAAAAAAATAGATTAGGTGATATCTTTCAGTATTTGGCAATGATTCTAGAAGGATTCTAGAAGGTTTAATGTCAAATTTTCTGCTCAGCAGTATAAAATATACTCAAATGAGAAACCTTCTTTTTCAAATTAAAAACAAACCTTTCCCTGGACACTTGAGGAGGAACAGCTCTATTAGTCACATGGGAGGGCAGTGTCCCATCAGTACTTTAAAAGTACTTATTAAGAATGGATTAGGAGCCCAATTCCCACATGATCCTCACACGTGTGTTATTAAAGATGAAATCTCCCAGACCAGAGGCAGAAAACGCATAAATTTCATGTGCACGGGAAGGTTTGGATAGACTGGCTGAGATGCAACTTCTTTTTCTTTGCAAGAAGAGCTGTCAGTTCGTGGCGGAGGGGCAGAAGGAGAACATCTGTCCTGCGCTGTGCTGGACTTTCTCCGTCTCCTCCTCAGTGCGGTGCTCCCYGAGGGCCCCCCGCGCCGTGTGCTTCCTCTCCGCGTCCCGCTGCCCCGGCTGCATCCTTCCCCCGTTTCCCCCAGCTTTGCTTGTTTGCTGCCTCAGCCCCGCTCCGGGGCCTGCCAATCCCGACGTCCTTGCCCTGATTTCTTTCCCAGACTGAACTCATTTCCTTTCTTGGCCCCATTTCTCCTGGCCCTTTCCAAGCTTCCTTTCCACCTGCCCGGAGCAATTTTCCTGCCAAACCCAAGGGCAGTGACCGCGCTACGAGAGCCTGTTAGCGAGGCCAGGCCTGGGAATCAGGAGGCCTGCGGGGACAGACGCTGYTGTGCCCCATGTGTCCCAGCTGAAGGGAGGCATCCAGCACTGCCCTGTGTCTGGGCCACCCAGCTCAGGGGCCAAGAGGAGTTTTATACCAGCGCACAAAGATACTGGAGTTCATGAAGGGTTTGCTGGATGGTTTGCTTTCAGTGCAGTAAGCTTCTTGGGGTTTGTTTTGCACTGCAGGGACCGGGCTGGCACATCTGGCCTCTGTCCCATGAAGAAACTTCTCCCAGGTGCTTTGCCTTTGTTTGGAGCAAGAAACTTCCCCACTGACACTTTTCTCTTTCCCACCTCACACTTGGCAGTTTGTTCCTTTACTCTCCTTAGTCCGAATGTCCCCCAAAGGCTGGCTGAGCTCTGCAGCCCTGTGAAGTTTGGCCAGGGCTGGTAAAGGTTCGTTCCTCAGGGCCTCCCTTGCTTTAAAACTAGCTAGCGCAGGGTTTCCTGYGCTGCCTGTACACAAAAATCGTCACAGGGAATAGGTTCCTCCCTCCTTCGTGATRTTCACGCTGTGAAAGGAGTCTGGAGGCAAAGATGAGCTTTTGTTTTAGAACCGGCTGAGCTAACAGAAATACGGAGCTAACAGACCTATAGAAAATAACCCTTCCTGCCCCCGCGTGCTCCGCTGTGTGCGTAATGCACCGAGCAGTGATGGAAACGMACGCGGCAGCCGCGCTGTCTCGCGCTGTGATCTCGCCACATCTTAAAGCAAGGCAGTGCTCGGGCCTGGCCTGCCTTTGGGAGGCTTCCAAAGAAAACCTCAGAGTCATAATAAGTGACGCCAGTGATTTAGGAGGTGGCGTTTTCCTTTCTGTGTTAGTGCTAGACCGAAGCCCCAGTGCGACGCTGAGCAAACTGTGTTCTAGAGGTGGCATGCCCTGGACGAGATGAAAATCGGGCTCGGTTGCATGTGTCTTGATGGTTGGTCATTGTGCGATGCCCAGTGTAGCAGCTCTGCTCCTTGGAAAGGCAGCCTCAGACAACTGCACTGCTGTAATAATTTGCTTAAGGTCTTTGGAATGTGCTGGAGAAGTGTTATTTTCTTACAATGTGTCATACATACTAAACRTGCGTTATTGGACACTGCTTCTTCGTGATTTTTTAACAGAACATGGAGAGACATCAGTTAAGCCAGTTTCCAAAATACCAGCATGTAACTGAATGTGCTTGCCCCCTTTGCCTTTAGTTCAACAAGCTGAAGCTTCACAACTCAGCTGTCATGTTGCTTTCTCGAGGCGTTCACATCCGTGCACACAAGCCGTGCTGCTGAGCGCGGGTCGGCTGTTTCAAGATGTGCCCAATAGGTGTGTTTAGGAAGGCATCTAGCACACTGCGTCTCTCCAGAGATGGATAAGAAATAGGGAAAACACAATGATTTTAAATAAGGAGTCCAATAAGTGACATCTGTGAGATGCAGAGCTGGGGAACAGCAGGAGGTCCTGGCTGGTTGTCCAGACGGATAATGAGAGAAATAAAGGCAAAATGTTGCTTTCCACACCTGAAAGGACCAAGTCTGATACAAGCAAATCCTGAATGGCAAAATCAGGGAGACACCATTTTTACACCCATTTCTGGCTGTCATCAAAGGCGGTCATGATTTAAGTATTCCCCCAAATACCTGTTGAGTATCTTCTGCTRGGCAAGGTGTTGTCCTGCATCTTGCTCCAAACTCCATCCTGCTGTTTGGCACTTAGAGAGGCAGAGCACATTTTGGAGATTCCTTTTTCTCCCTCAGGTTACAGGAGTCAGTGCTTCAGCAAAARTTAATCAATCAGCAGGCAGTAATCACAGCTGTTGTATATAAATGCAGTCTGTTTAAAAGGAGCCATGGCAATTGAGCCTGCATCTTCCTTTTTTTTTTTTTTTAAATGTGACTGGAGAAATGTTTTAAAGTGTGGTGTTCCCTCCCCAGTTCCCTTCCCTCCCCCCCAAAAAAAAAAATTAAAAAACTTCTATTTTTAGTACACTTTCTTTCTGAAGCTTTCACTTCTTTCTCCAAAACTGGGATTGTCTCTATATGTCATAGCCATTCCTAATGAAGAATAGTCTGATAGTATTAGAACATGCATGTGAAATATCTGGGCTGTGATATGTGCTTGGGTCAGTGCTGTCAGTCACTGCGCAAAGCTGCGATGTGTGTATGGTGTCAGCTGTGGCGTTGCCAGAAAATCCACAGCACAGACGTTGCTTTCCTGCACAGGGAACAGAAATCTTACCGTTTTTTCTGGTGTAATTAGCCCTGTCCTTACTGCTCTTCTCTCTCTCATAATGCAAGAAGGAAATGTAGAGTAGAAATTCACTCTTGCAGACTGCTGTGTTAGCAGAACAGTCAGGCCATGGTTAGGCCCTAAAGCAGACAGAGAGTGTACTRTACTTAATAACTAAAAAATGTTATGACACCTTCTTTTGGCCTATAGACTTTAATCTCTCAGATCTCAAAAGCCWATACACAGTGAAGGTGTTATTTTGTGTCCAGTGCAAATTAGATCAAATAGAAGCGTTAGCTTTTAATATAAAACAAAATGCGATGTAAAAGATTTTATTACTTCCAAGATAACATAATGATTGTGTTTATAAAAGCAGCACTGCTCCCCAACCCTTTCCTTATAAACCTATGTCTAAACCMAAGAAAATTTTTGATCACTCTTAAAGCAATTTCAGATATTCAGATGTCCTATTATCCTGTGTCTTACTCCGTAGGAAATGCCACTTACATCACTGACTTCCTGCCGCTGTAGAAAATAGGTCTTGGTAATGGCTTGGAGTCAGAATTAGCCCCATTCTCTGCCTTGTTCTCTGCTTCTCGACTGTGCCAGTTTAATTACACCAAAATTATTAGTACAGTCAATGTCTTTCCCCCCTTTTCTTTCTCCATCGCTTCCCTCCCTCTGCTAAACAAACGCAAACTCTTACAAGCCAGAATAAAAGTAGGATTTAGAGCAGCCAAGCGGCTCTGGACAGTTTCAGGGGCATCAGGCAGCACTCAAGGGACAGAGATGCTCGTGTGACACTAGCACCTGGAGTTCTCACTGGTGTTTTAGGTCTTGTGCAACATGGGATTCATTGCTCATGTGCAAGGAGGTCAGGATGGGAGCTGGTACGGTACTGGCAGCATGTGATCTCTCTGATAGAGTTTACATATTTTCATCTTTTTATCAAGGATGTTAACCTAAGACAACAGCAAGGGCAACTCACCATCTTATCTCTTTGTCTGTTAGAAGAGGGGTAGAGTCTGAAATGGCAAACTTGTTCTCAAAAAGTAATCACTTTATGCTTGACATTTGTGCCCCTAATGATGTGTTTCAGGAAGGTAATGGCTTCTTACCTCAGTGCTGGAATAAATCACAGAATCATAGAATGCTTAAGGTKGGAAGGGACCTSTAGAGGTCATCTAGTCCAACCCCCCTGCACACGCAGGGTCTCCTAGAGCATGTGGCACAGGGTGGTGTCCARGCGGGTTTTGAAGATCTCCAGAGAAGGAGACTCCACCACCTCTCTGGGAAGCCCGTTCCAGTGCTCAGTCATCCTCACTGTTAAGAAGTTTTTCCTTAAGTTCCTGTGGAACATTTGATGCTTCAGTTTGTGGCCGTTTCCTCTAGTCTTGTCACTGGCCACCACTGAAAAGAGGCTGGYCCCATCCTCCTCACTCCCTCTCATGTTTGTGTATTTTTTACAAAGCCCTTTCTCAAGGTAGTGCACTTCCTTTGGGAGGAGGTGTCAGCCTCATCTCTTCCCACCCTGCTTTTTACCTGGCTCTTCATCTGAAGAGCTTGCCAGAAGCTCATTACAGAGGCAGAGATTTCCAGTCCAAGGTATATTCCTGTTTACTTAGATTATTTTGCTGAGAGAAATGCCCTGCTTTGGTATCAGAAGAGACAGAAACAAAGCATTTGATGAAGGATCTGCCTGCTGAGAGGAGGATGCTCAGGCAGATTAGTCACAGGGGTAACATCAGGCAGCAAAATGTAGGTGCTGGGAGGGCTTCTCGTAGCACTGAGGCATTTGCATGGGTTTCATTCTTTACAACAGCATCTTGATTCAGACTCCTGGATGCAGCTCATTAACAGGGAAACCGGAGGCTTTGCCATTTGTCAGCTTACACGGGTAGTAATTAGCCATTAGGGTGCAGTACTATTTTTTGCAATTAACTTCCTGTCAGAATTTTTCCGTTCATTATCTATGGAAAACATTCGCAAAACAATCAGCATTCATTTCACTAGAAAGGCTGCTCRATGTCCTTGTTTTCTCCCAGCTATTCCTCTCGGATGTTACCACAAATCACCTCATGACTYGCTATCTCCCTCACCACATTGCACTTTGCAGGGGCTGGCTGAGGACAGTGTAAATCTGAAGACTTCACATTTTTCATCTTCCCTATGATTACACCCGAATCCTTTCCAAATCTTGCCCATGCAAGTAAAAATATATAGCTTAAGTATCTAATAGTTATGTTTACCTAGAGGCTTTGCATAAACCTATACTTCCGTAACATCAATGAGAGCACAGCAAGATGAGCACTTAAATCATCCCCCCAGTTTAGCTCTACCTCGATACAAGAGTTTGTTAGTGGTAACACAGCTCCTTGTGGTCTGATGCATCCTGCCCTGTTGATGTTACCAGGAGAACAGGCAGAGATTATCATTTTCAAATGCTGTTTTGATCCAGACCACCCTCCTTGTTTGACTGCAGGGAGGAATGAAGTTTTGTTTGCAAGACATGACTGAGGATGCTCTACGGTAAATACTTTTTTTGCCATATCTTTTGATTCTCAGGGGAAGAGACACTTTAACAGACTGATTTCAGCTTTTCATACTATTCTCTAAACACAAAGGAGGAAATGAGGTCTGTTAGATATGATGATCACAGGCAAACATTCATGGGAAATGCGGCTTCCCAGTGAAGCCCTTTCCATGCCCTCAGGCACCGGGCAGGTAAATCATGTGCAGGAATTCAGAAGACAACAAAACCCTTCTCTCTCCCAGACTTTATTCTTTTTGCTGCACTCTGGAGCTGCAAGTAGATTGCTACCTTTGATGTATAGGCAGTGGAAAAATATATCTTCAGATCTTTATGTTCACCTCCACATCTGACACATCAGCTCTCTCTGTGACCACTCACTGCGTGGCTGGAGAACACGAGTTTTACCAGAGAAGGAACTTAGTGATGAATAAGGCAGAAATGTGGTGAGGGAGAGTCTTGTCGTCCTAAGGGACACTGTTCTTCTGCCAAATCTGACAGGAAGTAATGGACATCCCTCCGGAGGAACTGCCTACCAGCMCCTTGTGTCCTCGGGGCTCTTGCARCCTCCTTCCATGCAGAGATCTGCCCATGGGTGCCAGAGCAGGACGTGCACCCACGCTGTTCACCATGGTGCACTGCACCACCTCCAGTTACTCAGGTTCACATGTCGGGCAGGGAAAGACCTGGAGAAGAAGTGTGTATAGAGAGGACTTCTGTGCTTTTTACCTCATACTCGGCTAGCCCTCAGTGGGGTTTGAGCTTTCTCCACAGAGCAGCAGTTACTCCCTTTTCATCCCAAGAGCAGTCGAAAAAGGCAGAAGATAGAGAAGCTTTGCTTTCAAGCAAAATACTATCTCTTYGTGAAACCCAAACAGATCTGTAGTAGAGCTGATCCTTTAGTTAACCAAAAAGCCACTGCTTGAGTAACTGCAGGAACACTTGCGTGGATAACACAAATTCCTCGGAGTCATGGGAACTCAACCCAACAGCTCTAGTTTTCTTGGAAAGTACTTGGGATAGACTGCCTTGGAGAGAAGTAGTCCTGCACTGTGCAGCTCTGTTGACATGAAGGGGAAGTGCCCCAAGGCACTCGTGTGCCCCCAGTGCGGCCCCATCTCGCCATGTTCTCCCAAAATCAGGATGGAGAAGAACTTTCTAAATCCCTTCTCCCAGCCATCGGGACATGTGCAAAGAGAAGAATTACTTCGCTTGAGCCGTGGCCTTGTGAGGTGAGTAACACRTAGGTTGATTTGCAAAGTAATGCAGGAGACCGTCAGCCTTTAGAACAAGTTTTCCTATTTATTGCCCAACACCTTGTTTTCCTGTTGCCGCAAAGTGGGGGCAGAAACAAAGATGCTCTTTCCCTCTAATGGGGTTAGGGCCTCACAGTATGGCCCTCATTATAGGGGGGGGTCATCAGGTCTTTTCTTTGGGGAGGAGAGTTCTCTCCATGGCTTTGGTGAATTAACTCTTTTGTCCATAACAGAAGGTGCTTCCCTCGAGCTGCTTCCTTAGGCTCTGCAAAGTCATTGCAACTGCCTGCAACCTGCTTGCTTATTTTGCTCCCCTCRTTCATAGAAATACTTTAATTTTCTGAGGAAAACACCACACAAACTTCCTGCAACTTTAAGTGTCTCTCTTTAGACACTGGACTTATTTATGTTCTATTAGACTGCTAAAGACTCTTGGAAAAATTGCCACAATATTAAAACCATACAACTTTTCAGGAGAACTACAAGCGAAGAACTCTTCTGCAATTGCTGCCTGAATTGTGCAGCTAAAAGTGCCTGTAAACTCATGGCCTTTATTTGCTAAGTGCAGTGTATACTGGTCAAAATAATGAGTTTGTTTCTGATTTGCATTCTCTTTTCGCCTCAGGCTAGCTGCTGCAGGGGCTGGCAATGCTACACAGGTGCTGTTAAGCTCTAAAGCAGATATGTGTGTGTGTGTATATATAATCCCAAATCAGAGAAAAGCCCTTAGCTCCAGCTTTCAGCCATGGAAATAAGCAATGGAAAGCTGCTGTCAGCAGGCTCACGTTCACTGATGTTCCCCGTTTGAAGAACTCCTCTACAAGAAGTGTTGTTGCACCGAAAAGTGATAAAGGTTCTTGGGAGTTAAGAGGTTTGCCTGTCTTCTACAGTTGGTAGTATGACGAGGAAAAATCTCTGTGCCCTTTGTCTCAAGGCTCATTCCTTGCTGAAGTGATTCTTCCTCTGAAACAACGTTCAAGAGCAAAGCAGCTCCTCTGCTAAAAGAGGGGAAACAAAACTCTGCTTAAGCCAACAGAGACATTGTTTGGAGCCAGCTGGGGTGACCTTGGGATACGCCATAGCCTCCAGGAGGGAAGAACTGAATCATCGCGCCTGCACGTGACACTGGCAATTAACAGATTTTAGCATAAGCCCAGATGTTATCTACAGTGGGAATAATGGCTCATTGTATTATGCCCGGTGGGCATGAATTAACTCATGCCATCAATGTCTGCTCGCTGCAATGAGTGGGAAGAGATCCAAGCTGCCAARGCTCGCGATGTGGGAGAGGGCCAGTTGGCTTGCATGGCAGGTGTGAGGACCCCTTGGTGACAGCAGTGGCCGCCTCACGGTCAGTGTCGCAGCATCACCATGGGGGCAGGCACGGGCACGAGTGCGTGGGAGCCAGTCCCTGCCCTGCAGATCCTGGGAACRGAGCCCCGGCCTGGACGGACTCCTGTCCCGCTGCCTGTTGCTGCTGCTCTTCCCTAGGCATAGCAGCCCTGGGCACATCTCTAAGGAGGGTGTTCAAGGAGCCTTTCCCAGGAAGAGCGGGCTCTTAACTCTCCTCCTTCCCCCTTCTCTCTGGCAGGAAATCCTGCTGTTGTTAGTTCCTGCCATTTTATCCCTTAGCTAAGAGGACTTTCTTAGCCTTTGGTAAGAAATTTATGTATTATTTATGAGCAGAAGGTTTTTAGATTTTAAATGTGCCCTCCTAAGTATTTTCCACAGGACTAGAGGAAGAYGATAGCATCTAAATAAAGGCTAAAAGAGCCATCATTTGAGTCATTAAAATATGCAAGGAGATGCCAGATGATCACACTGTGCTACCAGCCGTGGGGCTGCCCCTGGCTGCAGGGCGGGTGATCCGGATGAGCAGCCTGGAGGGATCAGACTTCCARTCATCAGGTTGGGCAGGTCAAGTTTCTGCAATCCCCTGGGCTTTTTCAGGTCACTGGGAATTTATCTGGCTCTGCCATTTTATTTCTCTGACACTTTTTAGTTTGTTTGTTACAGAGCTTCAGAAGTTGGTTGTCTTTGCAAGTCCACAGTGGAATCTGTTGTTCAAAGAACAAGACTAATTGAAATCCACAGGCTACCTTTATTTCTGCTGGCAGTGTTTGGCACGGGTGAAATCTTTTCGTTCTCAAGTTCTGTCTCTCTCTTTCTCTAATACACACCCCTAATGCACTAGGAAATGTTTTCACATTATAAAAAAACCTTGAAAAATCAGCTTATAGGGCAGATAGTATGTAGCGTGCACATCATTACTGATGCATCATGAAATTCTACAAATGTTTTAAGCTTCAGAAAAGTTTTGACTTCTACAATTTTGGYACCACAAGCAACAATACATGATTTCTCTTCCTTAGCTAGTCTAATTCTACTTGCACTTTATAAAGTTTTTTTCCTCCAGGAAATGAATCAAGAAATCTTTTTTCCACTTGTAGGGGAAATTTTTCCCTTCCCAGATCACACTAGAAAATTTGGTGATTTCTAGAGAGTTTAGGGCTAGCTACACTTAACTTGAATTCCAGCAATTCTATAAGTTTGGGTTTTTTTGTTTTTTTTTTTTTTTTTTTTTGGTCAGACTACAACATCTCTCCTTGCTTATTTTTATCTTGGTCACTTGAAATCTTAAAATCTCATTTTGAGGAACAGTAGGAGAGCCTCTCTGGTTTTTGTCCTTAAAATAGCTTCAATACAATCTCCCAATTTCCTCTAGTCTTCCAGGCTGGGGAGCTATTTCAGCCTTAACCAGCCTTTTTCATTTAGCTTTTCTCCCCTTCTCAAAAGCAAACTTTTGAGTTTGCTGAAGTGTCTCCATGTCYTCCTCTTAATCAGGAGCTTTTGGGACATGGACTCAAAATTTTATTTGCTACTCCTTATATTTCAGGACTTTTGATTCTGCCTATGATTCTGTTGTCCCCCTTTAAGGAATGGATGCTGTCAGGATAGTATGGAAGGCAGGAATATAGTGGTAGCAGCTAGAAGCTCGAGGTGAGATTGAAACCTGTTGTAGGTGTCATCCTAGGGTCCCTACAATGTCTGCAGTGAAAGGTCAAGCAGACGAATCATATGAGGAGGTAGAGGTGGTAAGAATGATGTGATTCATAGTTTATTATTGTCTCTGTGAGGAACACAGGCGCCTAATTTTGTGCCTGTGCCTTGGCCACGCTTCCTCCCATTAGTGGCTTTTGCTAGCAAACAATATTAATTATTATGTCATACGCGAAGCAGCCCAAAGCAAACAGATCCAGTGCAGCGTGGCGGCAGGAAATAAACAYAAAAGCCATGGCAACACAACTGAAAAAGTAGTGTGCTGCCCTTCAAAAGTCTTTTTAGAACTGATATTGCCACGTTGTGCTCATTTCATAACCTTTCAACGAATGATCCCCTTTTSCCAAATATTATTTTGACAGAAAAACTTAGGGAATAAGTTATTAAATCTAGTGACATGTAAGAGCCTTTTAGGGAGTATTTACCTCCATTCATGTCTCCTACTTAGCCCATTCTCTCACTTTACAGTCCTGGCATTGGTGTATTTTCCCATAGTAAATATTAAGGTTSGTGGCAGGTTGGTATTAGTGACAACCTGCCACAGCATCAGGCTGGTGGGAGAGGCTCCTTCCCTGGTCTCCACGTTTCAAAGGGAGTCAAGACCGTGATGTGTGCAGTTCATAAACCCTACACGTGCAGTCACCCCCATGGAGGTGTTCTGCTCTCCTTTATAAGGTCCATTAAGAGTAATTGTTTCTCCTCAGCTTCATTGCTACAACAAAAGAAGCATTAAAGCTGCTTTTGGACTTGGGGTACTTTGGCAGACTAAATTTGTACAAATCCAAGAAAACACCCTTAAGTGAGGTCTGCTAGCAGCAGAGACTGTGGCAAGGTGCGCATTTATTGCGCTAACAAYCAGTTTCAAGTACAAGGCCAGGGTGGAGACGTTTAGGTTGAAGACTGAACAAAAAAAGGCATGTGGAGGAGAGTTCTCATCCTGTAGGGAACTCAGCACTGCTCCACACCAGCGCTCTGTGCTGAACAGAACTGCTTCCACCTTGGTTCCGGGTTCTGGTCCTTGCTGTGCCTTTCCCGAGGGATCTGCCAAAGCTGGCTGCAGCTAGGGAGAAGCTGGTTTCATTATGTTTTCTACGTTATGAATAAAAGATTCACGGTTTCTGTTACAATAAAAGGTACGTTTGTTGATGCGCAAACAAAAGAATATCCTTAGTCTGGAAATAATTATAATCTACTAGCTGTTCTACAAGATGTCACATTTACTGCAGACAGGTGATTGATACTGATGTGCAGAACAAAGCAGTCATGTTAAAATAACTGAGGTATTTATTCAGATACTTTCCTTYTTAACATATTCCTTCAACAGTTGGAGCCACATAATTCTAAAGATTCAAATTAAAAGTAAATATGACCCAAGTGGAAACTAGTAAGWGGGCAGTAACTTCCCAAACTTCATCTTAAAAATCAGGTCCCCAGAAATTACTTACTGCCCTGCTGAATTTTGCACATGTTGCAAACACACCGAGTTTTGCGTTTTCACTGCGACCCATGAGGCRGCCAGGGCTGCCCCACCAGCATCGTCCTGCAGGATGTGGCTACGAGCTCAAGGCAGGAGAGAAGAAGAGGGAGCAGGTATAAGAAGGAGCGAAATAGGGATGTGTCTTTCCTGCTGCTTTTCCCGGCTCCGGAGGGCTGCTGCGGGCCCCCGCGTGCCGAGCAGGGCTGCGGGCGCAGGCGCTCGTGCTCCTGTTTGCTGGGGACACACGGGGAGCAGGGCTGCGGGTGCAGGCGCTTGTGCTCCTGCTTGCTGGGGACACACAGGGAGCGGGGCTGCGGGCGCAGGCGCTCGTGCTCCTGTTTGCTGGGGACACACGGGGAGCAGGGCTGCGGGCACAGGCGCTCGTGCTCCTGCTTGCCGGGGACGCACAGGGCGCTTTTACAACACCGCTAGTTGCTGTTTCCAACGGGTACAGGGGAGCCAAAACATACACCGGGTATCGAGCAAGAGGAGAAACCCCATCACCACGTTCAGCGCAACGTTTGTGTTGGATATATGTGTCTGGAAGGCAGAGAGGAACTCAAGTCTTTTACGAGGATGCGTCTGGTTAGCACACGTCCTTTCCCTGCTCTAAAGCCTCCCTGCAGGGACTGACCAGTCTGCGCAGAGTGGCCCAGCTTGGAGTTACCAAAAAGCACAAAGGAGAAAAACATGCTCGCAGGGCCTACCTGGAGCAAAGCCCTGCTGATTTACGTGTAAGTGCAGMTGTCACCCACCAGCACTGGCCAGGGCAGGCAGCAGGGCGCGCAGGCACCRTGCAGCCCCCGTGTCTGCAGAGCACCTCACTCGGCTCTGTGAGCAACAGCAAACGGTGGGGAGAAAATGCACAAGGACAAACTGCATCCTGCGGGAGAGAACACGGCCCTCTCGCCTCTCCAGTCGGGAGGAGGAAATCCCTGCTGGATCTGTTCTTCACGGATCCCTGGATGCCTCCTCCTCCTTGCTGTGTGTTTTTGGTGCACTTCTGCTCGGCAGTGACCATAACGAGAACCTGTGTGAAACAGTGACCATAGAGAGAGCCTGAGCAAGTATCTGATATTAAACCATCCAGCTAAYTTGCCACATTTTGTGTTTTATTTGGGATGCAGCCCCTGGATATTTCATTGAGTTCCCTGGGTTTTCACCCCCTCACAAGCTCTGCTAAGTGCAGAAGAGCTTGTACTGACAATAAAAGAGAATAATCMCCAAGTGATAGTTTGTATTTCTGTACATAGGATTTTTTTTTTCAATATTTCTATCAGCACCATTTCTGGGCATGATTTGAATCTGCCTCTTTCCACCCCCCCCCCCCTTCTTCAGTTTCAGTCTGGGGGCCCAAATCACATTCTTTGCCATGGCAGCCTGGCCCTGTGAAGCCGCACAGGGAGACGTGCATGTTTGCTGGGCCTTCCATTTTTCTACTCTTCTTCCCTCTGTGTGCTTTTTTCTTTGCACATGTGGTCTTTTCAAAATGTAATGTGAACTTCATACATTGTTTTTATCAACTTTCTACACCCATTATGGAGCTTTCTGTAATGCATGTAAATTCATGCATGTAGAGACAACAAGAAAAAAAAAATCTTCCTTTAGTTCTGTGTCAGGAACAATGGAACCTCTAGGTCATTTAGATTCAGCTTTTTCTATACTGAAGCCATGAGCTTCAACAATGCTTTATTTCAGAAGAAAAAAGGATTGTCTTCTTTTTGAGATATCAGAATGCGTTCTTGCCATTTTAGAATGGCAAGATTTGGACATTCTCTTTTAAAATCACTTTTCAGTTTGAATTGTGTTTATTTGGAGTATTATAAAATGTATGGAATCAAAACTCACTGACAAAAATCAAATGTCATTGATAATTTACCTCATAAAATATTTGAAAGCTTTAGCCTGTTCTAATTGGCAGTGAAAGGGACTTCTGGAGCCATGCAAAAGTGTGCATTGCAACTAGATCTTCTTTTATAATTATTTTTTTATTTTTATTTTTTTAGTATTCGTATTTGTACCCTGGCCCCCACGTGCAGGATGCAGACCTGTCACTGATACTGCTTGGCTCTTTCTTACAGTTTAAGAAAAATTATCAGAAAACTCCCTCTTCTCTAAACAGAGTGGACAGAGATTCAGCAGAGCTACCTATCTTTATAGATAAAACAGGGTTACATTTCTAAAGGCAGTAACATGAATACCACAGGTTTATTTTTGTATGGTTTCYCCTCCTCTGCCTTTTCTGTGACTAGAAAACCTTGGCAAATATCAGAAGTCATGTGGGGCCACAGCAGCAGAAATAATTTTCAGCAATTACTGTAGTGCAGAATACTGTGATATTTTTCTACTTTAAAATATTTATATTTACATCTAATTGAAAACATTTGTTTGAAATGCTCCTAGTCATCATTTATTTCTCAGATTTTTAAATATTTGTAGGAGCAAAATGAAGCCACTTGTTTAAAAACACCTACACAGAACTGAAGAAAAATTAACCTACAGACAAGCATCTCTAATATGCAATGCATAGATATGTATTTCCCACTTTAGAGCTCTCCATTTTAAACCTGAACAGCAAAGTCTTGAAGACCTGCAAGCCAAGCAGAAACATTTCAGAGGTTTCATTTTTACTAATAATGATTTTTTCCAGTGCTACAGCAGGGTTCCAGCCTCGTCCTTTGGGCCATACTCGGCATTCCTCCTGGTGACCCCATGCGGCTTCCCAGGATATCAGCTCCTTCGCCGTGTGCGAGTCAGAGAACAATTCCCGTTTTATTATAGGAGCGTTCCTGGCAGACCGTGTGCTGGAGGTAGGCTGTCAGAGCACAGACTGCACGGACTGGGGCTCCCGGCACGGTGTTTGAAGTCTCTGACCTTTCAAGTCACCGTCCGGGTCAATACTGACCGCAAATTAGCACCTCGGGGGCAAGTCTGCACCCAGAGAGCAATTACAGGGAGGGCTGCTCCGCGCACCGCTCTGCGCGGCCCCGGCGAGCCGGGGAGAACATCCCTGCAGAGCTCCCGCTGGCCTTGCCCGCCTCGCACAGCGCCCACGGGCACCGGGCCAGCCCAAGCAAAGCAGCCCTTTAAATAAAACAAGCTATTTCTTTATCTCATGCCTATGAAATTTCCACAGCATTCAAAATATCCTCCTGGGGTCTGTAGGAAAGCGCAATGGAAGCCCTCCCTGGAAAATACCGAGACAAAGGAAGTCTCCTCACATGCAGAGGAGCTAAGTTCTGCTTCCAGTGCTGTGACCAGTTGAGGTGTGACAACCTCAACAACATCAACACGTGCAATTAGGGACCCAGGGTACATGTTTATATAAGTCTACATACTTTTTAGTTTAGGAAAATTTGAATTTTCTTCCCAAATGAAAAAAAAAAAATTAAGTGTACTCAATTATGTCCATGTTTGGTCTAATTCTTTTCTTTCCTCTCTCTCTCTCTCTCCTAGGAAAGGAAATACTTTTAGCCTGTCCTTTGCTTCTAGTCCAGCGTGTGTAGCACCCACAATAAATGCCATAAAGAAGTCATTCTTAGCTGATAGGGCACTTGCCTGTTCTTGGCCAGGGAGTTTTGTTGCCGGTGTTGGATAAGGGGGGACTTTTTCCCCTGCAATTATCAGTGCACATGCTGTTGTTGCCTTGCAAAGCCAGCCAAAACAGTGAAATTTAATTCAGAGATAGTGAAAGCTGTGTCTGGGGAAAGCGTGTTTTTTGCCTTCTTTCTGCCTCCCTTKTGAGTTATGGGTTGCTGCAGGCTACTGTAGGTGAATCATACCCCTCCGTATGGAAAACCAGGAGAGAAAAATAGGTCYCATCGGATGCCCAAATGAATTCATGACAAGGGGTGACTGTTCGCATGGTAACATTGTTGGGAAACCCTYGCACTGTAAGTTTCTGAGCAAATCTGGATGTGAGAGCAACTCCTGTCTCTGCTATTTCACCTCATATCCCCTAACTGCTGGTTTTATAGCGCACGCCCCAGCTGGCCATACATTATTTAGGAGGTCTCTGGCTAGGGAGAGAGTCCTGCAGTCTCCAGCTGTGTGGGAGACATGACAGATCTGAGGCTGCCGTGACAGCAGCCAGCTCCACTTCCACTGCTGCTTCATGCCTGACTCCAAAAGAAATGCYCCTAGCCACAGCTTTAATATTCACTAAGGCACAACCTGCAAACAAGCATAGGCCTATATCTGGGATTCAGGAAGGTAACCAAAGCAAGGTTTCCTGTCTTTATTGATGGCTTTTACCTTTCTTCATTGGTCATAAATAAATATGGATTGGACATTAGAATATCCTTGCACTCTGCAATGAAGAGAGACACATGTTTAAATCACTTTTTAATCAGAAGAGATGAAGTGAGGATGTGGAGCCCTGTAACTTTTATGGCATCTGTGGCAGAGGGTGATGGAAGCTCTTCAGGCTCAAAGCATGGCTCATCCAACAGTGATTTAATGTAATCACTGTGTCGTGTTTGGCTTTTGCACAAGCAGTCAACATTTCGGCTCTGAAGAAATCAAGTACCTCAGTGTCAGCCACACAAGGAAACTGCAGAGCCTCTTACGGAGAAGAAAATAGGATATAGTTGGTTGTCGTAGGGTATGCACATACGGGTCATCACTTTTGCCATTTCAAAAGAAGGGAGATGAATAAGAAAACAAATACAAGAAAAAARAAAGAAAAGTGTCTGTCTCTTTTATCAGTAAAGATGATGAAAATAATGAAAATAATTTTATCATTATCTACTGCTAACGTTGTTGTGGACAGTGGGGAAAACAATGTGTCTGAAGACATGAGGARCTCAAAGAGCAGGGCAGTTTTAATCACAAGAACTTGATCTCCTCCAAAGACAAGTCTGTTTTCCAGGCTCCCCTCACCTCGATGGAGGAGGTCATACGCTTGTGGAGCAGCACACTCTCTGCATGTGGCCTGTGAGCTAAGGGACTGCAGGTTTTGCCTCATYTTTGCTTCTAGTAAAGGGCAACATGCTCCTTTCTCGCTGACTCTCACAGTAATTTAATACTGTCTGGTTTACTGGTTTTCAAAGGCATTTTGGTAACTCTAAAAACCTACTGGATACACAGATAAAGTGAAATCCTGGGAAATTTAATTTAAATAAAGCCAAGATTGACCTTCATTCAGTGCAAAGAAGAAGGATGTTTAATATTCTTAGGCATTTCTCTGTCTTTTGAAATTTGCCTCTAACTTCTAGTATTTTGCATATACTTATGTGCAGAATTTAATGGTAAGCTACTGACAATGTTTAAACATATCTGTATTTTTAATTTCCAGTGACTGGACATATGGAAATACTTGGAAGTAAGTGAACTCGCAGAACTTGTTCCATTTTTTTTATTATTTTTATTATTTAATAAGTCATAGTTAGTGTGCGAGTCMAATTCATGGTCAAATAGTATCTAATATTTTTCAGTGTTTAAAAAAGAATGCCATAATCTCTCTCCATCTATCCATAGCATAGACGTGGATTTCATGCTTTCTRTACAGCCTTTATTGCCAGATATAGCTTGTCTTCCATATTTTGAAGCCAGATGCTATTAYGTTGAAAAGCATTTGGTACAGATAAGTATAACAGCTGATTTTATGAAATATTTCATGGGTTTTCCATATTTCAGTGCACCACCGACAAACTTTTTGCTAATTAGGAAAATTGGCTTTGCCCACRGAGGAAGAGAAGTTCATCAATATTAATAATGGCAAGATCTTTCTTTCGTAGTCTGAATCACACATCTCATAGTAAGCGTTGAAAGAGCGTATTTTTGGAGGGTAGAAAAAAAAATCAGTTTTGCCAGGCATACGCTGAAAGCGAATAAAAAGGTAGATATTTGGATAAATAGGTAGAGAAGTAGAAAGCTTTTTAGAGTAGGACAAGAGAGAGTGTTTGTCCTCTGGAGAGGCATGTGGCAGCACCAGCTTTCAGAGAGGATTTCGGGCTCTACRAGGAATTACCAGAAAGCTCTGCTCTAAAATACGGGTTAGCACAGACCTCGGGGTGCGCTTTCCAGTTAATGATACATCACTCCCAAGAACATGTGAATCCAAGATGGAATTTGGCTCAGCAGGATCAACTCCAAGCGAAAAGAAGACACTGATGTCCAGTTACGAGGCAYGCAGYGRGGARTCAAGGAGGAAGTGAAGAGGGAATYGCSATGYGCYCTGGATGGGGCAGACGTCGCCTTGCGGCTGTCATGGCATCGGCACGAGGAGCGCAGGGATGGCCAGGCAGCAGGAATCCTCATGGAAACGTTTCACCGGGAGCTTGCACAAGCAGATCTTGGAAAATGTCACCGTCTCCTGAACAGGGCTTATTGGCAGAGCCAGGCTCCGGCTCTGCGCTGCTAATCGCTTTGGGACTTCTTTGTTTGGAAACAAAGGGATGCAGGAATTGCCAGGGAGCGTGGGCACCGCGGCGCGCGCTCAGCGGTACCTCTAGTGGACGGCACACGGATGGCTTCCGACCCTGCACATTCCCGGCTTTGGGAAAGGGCGAAGCGTTCCCTCAGGGACAACGACAGCGGCTTCTGGGGGTGCATTAAAAACCAGCTTGCCACAGTGGCTGCTGAGCAAGGTGCTATTGGGGTTTGCAGCGGGTCACTTCTGTGCCACCGACTTATTTTACCGTGAGACAACACACACTGGGTAACTGGGGATCAGAGCTGTGCTCTCCAGCAAAAAAAAAGAAGTCTATTAAATCTATGGTAAACCGTTATAGCTCAAAGACAGTGCGAGGCCTTTAAATTCCTAGCCAGGGATAATCAACTCTGTTTCATCAATGAGCTGTGAATTATTATTTTTCTCCCTTTCGTCCTCATTGCTTATATCTTGTCTCCTCCAGAATTTCACATTTTACCGTGGTGGGAAAGCTGGCGTACACAGATCCTGCTTGCTGAGTATATAATTGTGCCTTTTGGGGATTCCCTTCTGTTAGTGGTTAGCTGGATATTGATCCACGTAGCAGGAGGGCCTTTTTATTGTTTTTTTTTTTCTTTCTTTAAATAATTGATCCATAAACTGGCATTTGGAAGAAAAATGCACCTGGCAAGCGCCGCTTTCCTCCTTCAAGCTCCAGCTGGTAGAAGAGCCTACGAGAGCAATCTCCGGACCGTGTCCTTTGCCGACAGCAAAATCCATCCAGCGCTGGATCCAGTGTGAGTCAAGGCTCCTGCTGGCCACGGCGGCGAAGGCAGCAGCGGCCTCCTCGCCCATCCCCAAGGGCTGCCATCGACAGGGCTGCGGGCTGGATATGGGCACAGCGAAGCTGCCCCGACCACGTTTGGATGCGTTGTTTAAATGACAGCAACTACTGGGTTTCCGTCTGCAAGCCAAATCCGACTTGTCTGAGTGAACGGAGAAAAACGGGGAGCCTCCATTTTATCCTTCTGCCTCTGTGAAGAAGCCTGAAGTTAGAACACATTTTTAACTGCGCTAGCCAAGTGCATTAGAAGAAGTTTTCCAGGCACTTTCTAAATCAAATCTAACAAAAAGGATAAAAGTGAAACGACACTTCCAAATTCTAAAAAATTTGTAAACGCTATGTTAGTTTTGCCAGCGCAACAGCTAAATTAATGTCAGCATTTAAAAAGAGTATTCCTTTTTTGCTTTCCTTGGGTGGAAGTCATTCTCATTTTGTTCAAGATTCCTTCCTACATTTGTAATGGAAATGGGACGTTCCTAACTACCAGTACGATTTACATTCCTCAAGTCACGTACATGCCCAGGGTCCGGATTCAAGCGATCCTCTGCTGTCCGTTCTCTCCAATGCCAGGTAACTCAGGGATACGTATGCGAAGCACAGCAGCCTGTTAGGAAAGCAGCCCTAGATCGGGGCTGTTTCGCAGCCTGACGGGAAAAATGCGGGCCGAGAGCGGCCTCCAGCGCCGTGCGGGAGCCACGGCTCTGCCTCCAAGGGCTCATGGAGAGCCGGGGGGAAAGCAGCTCCGTGGAGCCCCCGTCTCCACGTAAACACTTGGAAAAGCGCCTTTGTGTTCGGAAATGTAGCCGAACGTTTCATACACTTCGCTCTAGGCAGAGACAATTAAAAGGAATTAACATATACATGCCAAGAAAATACTAAGGGTATTAGTTTTTTTTGCCAAATCTTTAACTTCTTTTTTTCTTTTAAAAGAATAACAGAGAGCTACTGTGCCCTGCTGAGACCAACATCTGTGCAGACAATTAAACCCTTTTAGACTCCGAGCAGGGGAGACTCAGAGGAACTGGCCCTTTCTATTACAACCTCTGAAGGATTACAGATAAATAAAAGATTTTGCAAATAGCTGAGCACATACATAATTACAAAGAGGTCCTGCTGATTTATTTTTAAATAAATTTGGTTAACAATGAAGTTTTATTTTCAGAAAATGCTTGCCGGGGAATACTGGCACTCGGATGTGAAGTGCGGCGCTGGCGCCTTCGCAGCGTACGACGCCGCGGATTTAACAAGACTGAATAATCAGCTGAACAAGACTTGGTGTTTTGCCCTTCAAACTGCACAGGAAATATTTTCACAAAACTTGCTTCATGATGCCGTGACACCTCAGTCTCATTGTACAACACTCTGGTTTTCTTATTTAAATTTTTTCTATTTCCTTCAATCTTTTCTAGCATTTATCTGGCATAGGACAAGTAGTGCAGAATATTTTTCAAATGTAGGTATATACATGGGATTATGTCTGTGATATGGAGGCCTGTGTGCTTCAGTGTGCAGCAAGGTTGGTCTGTCTATGAATGACTTAAAATCTAAGTGGAAAGGGTGAATAGTGAACGAGGAAAGTGAAATGAAATGCTTTTCACAGGGAAGATGCCTTAGCCAAATCTGACATCTCCAATTTTAACGTCTCGGCATACAGACAGTGAAAGATGTAAAAGTTGTCTCCAATGACATGTTTTTTAAGAAAAAATGCCTGTGTTGCCCTAACATGAAACAAGCATTGGGATGTTTCTACACTGTCGAAACCAGCGCTACCCCCTTCCCAGCGCTGCTCCTTTGCAGCAGCTGGGGAAACTCTGAGCACAGCGATGGGGCCGCGTGGGCAGCTGCCCGTCCTGCGCCCTCCGAGCAGGGTCTCCCACAGCAGATGCACCCTGGTGTGCTGCAGCCACAGCAGCAGCAACGCGCGAGAGTTCCTGCATCCTCCCCACAGAAACTGGAAACGACAGACGCGTGTGATGGGTCTTGCCTGGGCCTGGGTGACCAACACAGCGTGCCCAACAGGTACCCCCGTAGCATGGTGGTTTTGTCCTCTGGACGTATGTGGTAGACGGTAGGGACCTCACTAAGGGGGCTTCTCTGCCCTAATGGGTCTACTGTATCCTTCCTAGCACCCCATTTTATTATCCTTGCCTCTCGTTTTGAGGCCCTTGCACTATCAGAAGAGTTGCAAACTAAACCTGAAGGAAGAATCGTAGAATCATTGAGGATGGAAGGGGTCTCTGGAGATCATCTAGTCCAACCCCCCAAGAGGATAATAAATTTGTCCATTAGGTAGACTGAGCTGTCACCTGGACGTGGTGGGCTATTGCTTGCCACAAGCCTCAGTGCCTGCAAACATTATCTGGGGAGGGAGAAGCACCTGCAGAGACAACATAAGCACAGATAGCAAGAAAGGTACGTTTGTAAACAGGGCAGGAAACCTTCCTTTCTAAAAATGTGATTCTGTTTCATGTTTAAGCAGTTGGTTTCAAGAGGCACCGCAGTTGCAGGGATGAAAATACTTATTTCAACATGCAAACAGCAGATTCCCAGTCTGTATTTGAAGGAGAAACAATAACTTGATTAAGTTTGCACACCAGGTTGACTTCACAAAAAAGATTGATGAAACTCATAATTATTTGTGTTCCAATAAAGAGTCACTCTTGCTAAAGGAGAAATAGTCAAAATGTTGACACTTGCAGTGCCTCCCTGTGGCTAAGCATCTGCGGTCCATGCTTCTGATAGGACTTTGCTGTCCAAGGGGTCTCCTGCTTTCGGGTACATCAGTGTATGGCAGAACTTGTTTTCATGGAAGGGTTAAACCGTGTCGTCCCTTCTTCCTGCAGGGCCTTGGCACCGCGACTCTTCGGTCACACGGGAGCGATGAGCACGCCGCAAAGCGGGCTGTGGCAGGTTTGCTTTGTCGGGACGCCAGTCCTTCTGTTTGCTCGGCCAAAGCGGAGCCGCCAGGAGAAAACGCAAGGAGTTTTCCTATGCAAGTCCATAGGAGTGTTCCCAACGTGAGTCCGCAGGAACGCCTCCCGCAAGCGGAGTCAGCCCGGCCCCGCGTGCGGTGCACAGGCTGCCGCGCCGCAGCTTTCCTTGGCTCTCGCCAGCGCCTAGCAGGAAGGGGAGCAGCTTTAATCTTTCTGTCTGACCAGCTCCTGTTACGACTCTGACCGGTTCCAGGACCTGACGTAGTCAGGAAATGTGATGGGGAGGAATGGAAAAAATAACAATAATGGAAACATCAACAGAACCCTTCTAAGGGGGGATTTCATTCTCATTAGCCCAAATTTAAGTTGAAGTTGTCAACTGTAGAAGAGAGGATCGATCAAATGCACTGGACAGTGACTCCTTACAGGATAATGATTCCTCAAGAAACTGAAGGAGTTTGGCCTCAAACATGGCTTAGTTAAAACTAAATTAAAAAAGTCCTTGCAAGTATAGATGATGCTGCCCCATAGCCAAAGCCTCGAGACATCACATATTCTGGAACAATGCAAAGAGTATCTGCTGCAGTCAATAAATAAAATGCTCCTCAAGTTGATTTTCCTCAAGGAAAACAAAGGCAGAATTTTTAGCAATTACCACTACAGGGGCTTTCAATTAATGAAGAGGTGTAAAAGACATATTGGCTGTGCTCACTCTCCCTTTTCTGGTTTTCCCTTTCTGTTGCTATTTCCTCCTTTGACAGAGACCACCCAAACGCAGCTTATATGTTTTGACTGTTCAAACGAGACAAATCTCAGCTCACACTTAAAGGAAATGTCCAAGGCACATGATTACACACAGCAGTGATGGGACCCCATATAAAGACCATGTAATTTCACAGTTGCTGATGGCCAAAAGTAGCACTCTACTGTGGGAACAAGACGTATATATAAAACACACACTCACACCTATATACACATGCATATATATCTATATATATATCTATACACACACACATATATACACACACACACACACACATGCATATGAAGTCCTGGGTACTAGAGAAGTTTATTGTTATGCTAACAACCTGAAACTTGGCATTTCAAATAACACTAGTGAGCTTTGCTCCATGTTCAATGAAATACTCTGCCATGAGGATTTGTCTTTTTGCTGAACTTGACAGTTACTTGTGCGTGCACAGACCCATGTGTCTGTGCCTGTGTGTGCCTGTGCCCGTGTGTGTCTGTGTCTGTGCCTGTGTGTGTGTGCAGAGAGCAGGCACCAGGAGACGCAGTAAGAGCGAGGCACCTGAATGCATGAAGTCAGCCCAGGTGTCAGTCACTTCTGCTTGACTGTGGCTGTGATGTAGCACAACATTGARYAGAAGATTCACATTTTATATGYTATAACCGCCMCACACACACACACACMTATCATGGGCTCAGAGAATGTTTGTTAGGGGTTTTGCCTGCTGATGTAGTAGCAGGAAGCTCCATCTTCCATTAGCTGGAAGCTCTGCTCAGACACACTGGAGTTATTTGCTGACTGATATGACTATGGCTACAGCAGTGGATTCAACACGTAGGGAGAAAAGTGCTTTAAAAAGAGGACAAAAATACATAATCCAGGTACTTCCTTTATGGTTCTCTTGGCTCCAAATGTAACTTCTAGTTCTTCTAGAAAACTTCTAGACTTTGTTTTCTCTGACCCTTCATCTGCTCGGGCATCCTATGGAGACTGCACGTGGGTTTTGTCCTCTTTGCCTCCCCAGTGGAACATTTCCCAGAGAAAACGCTCTTGGATCACAGCAACGTGACCCACATTGCCAGACCTCTGGCAGAAATGCCGCGCGAGGATTGCAGACTCCTTTGGTCACTCGCTGGGTAGTACAGCCAGAACTCTGGGTTTAGCCACAAAATCCTCCGAGGATTCAAGGCTCAGCTAAGGGCTTTTCCCAGGAGTTGGGGAGTTAGTCTTAATGCTCATTGCTGAATGCAATATCCTGGCAGAAATCAGAATGATAAATAAAGTTAGGGGAAAGTATCCACATCCACTTAGKTTTTGCACTCCATCATAATTAAGAATGCATTTCCTGGCTAAAAAAAAATAGCATAACAAAGGAGCTGATTTAGTATAAACACTAAGGAATGCAATCCTGGAAAAACTCAACATTTCTCAGGGAATTCAAATCCAAATATGTAGGAAACAGAAGCAACTTCAGTGGAGGGCGATCCATCCTATACTTAACGGACAACTGCATGTTTGGTGTTAATACTTGGTGGTTAATGTGGCTTTTTGGATGGCACAGCAACATTTGACAGGGCTGGGGGCGACTTATTACGTAAGTCAGATTTCTTCTTTGTGATATTTCACTCCTAATAGATATACTTAAAACCAACTATCGGTAAAGCTGCTGGACTTTGAGATTTGCAGAGCTGTTGCAGGGAGAAACGGGCCGTATTTCCCAAGTAAAGGCAGCTTTTTTCCTGAAGACAGAGCAAAAGCCCCAAAGCCCCTGCAGCGCCGCAGGGACCGATGCACCAGGCTCAGGGCAGTCTGTTTAGCCAAGTGCCCCTACGAGAGCTGCATCCATGAGACAGGGAACCCGGCCAGAGGGTACCGCTAACGTGGGTGCCTTGAAGAGGAACGAGATGCACTGCTTAACTCACTGCTTTTGGAGGGAGAGCAAAGGCTGGGCAAGTAAGGGAGAGTCCTCCAAACGTTAACACAAAACATGGAAAAAAAAGAAAAGGGGGCGGTCAAAATGGTTTGAGTTTCTGCATTATCGGTAAAATTAATAGATAGTGAACAAATGAGCGGATGGTGYGGATGGTGCTGCTTCCTGACTGAGCTGTGCCATCTCGTGGGGACCCAAGAAATTACAGTCCCACACCGGAACCCCGTTCCCCCCAAATTGCTTACAACATTGATACTGTGAAGTGGCACGCTCCAGCTGCGGCTTTCCAAACTCCAGTAACAAATATATATAAATATATATATACACACACATACTTCTTATACATGCCTATATTTTCTGGTTACTTCACAAACTGCAAACTTGGTCCATGGGAATTTTACAGTGAAAATGGAGAACAAGAGAAAAAGAAAAAAGAAGCATCAGCTGTCAGCTGGGGAATTCCTCTCCTTCCCCTGGCCCAGTCAGTTGTACAGTGTAAGTCCCATGCAGTCTTGTCTGGGAACTGCAGGATTACTGCAGTTTAGCACTTCTCCCCCTGGTCACAAGGGACGTTTGTCAGTGATCTGACTTGGAGTGCAATAATGCTGAATTTAGCGCCTGAACCGTAGAGGATGTCTTTAAAAACCTTCAAAAATGTGGCAGCCTCCGACTTCAGGAGCGTTTCACTAGTGGCTGGGCCATGAGCTATTAAAAAACCAGTAATTTAAAAACACAAATGCCACAGGCACCCTATATCGTTAATGGCACTGGCTGTTAAAGGAAAAAGAAAACATACTGTTGCCGACAGATGTTGAAAAATAAGACTACTGGGTTCAGACCAGCATGTTCTTAGGTTATAAAACATGTCTGGAAAAACATTTTAATGCCTTTTTTTTTTTCCCTCCGAGCGTAGCTAGTCTATTAAGCTCTAAATACCAAAAGACCAGACCAGTGCCCATTAGTGTGACTGGGCGTTGAATCGGGCGCAGAAGAACCGATTCCGCCGCCCTTCCGCAGGGTGGCACGATCCTCATCAACACGCTGCTAATTAGCCCTGTGCAAACGCGCAGACGTCGGAGCAAGCAGGACCGGAGCGTGGCCAGAAGGGCAGATGGGCTCTGAGCAGCCGGGCTCCACCACGAGGTGTCCGGGCCTTTCCTCGACGGGCACCATGCTCCTGCTTCCCGTGAGCCCGCGCCTGGGCCAGCGACTCCTCTGAAAGGCCCCACGGAAGAGGCCTTGGGAAAGGAGGCCCTCTCGTCCGGAGCCTTGGATTATCTCAGGCTACATCACTGCCGTATTTGCGCTTGGCTATGGACTTGCATTAATGCAAACTCACCTGTCTCTGCACCGTTGGCCGCCTGTACTCAGACCTTTGACGACTCCTGTTTTTTTGTAAAAAAATAATAATGAAAAGGTTGGGTTCATCTCACACATTGATTGAAAGCAATACCATGCTGCTTCAGTGCAATAAATCTCTTCCAGGGAAAAGTGTCATATTAATATTTCATTCATTAATATCAAAACAGAAAGCAATGGAACAAAGGTATCTTCGATTGAACTAACTAAAACACAAAATAGTATTTTAAAGAGTGCAGTTAGTAAAATGGACTAGCAGAGGAAAAGCCTGGTAAAAGAGCTGAAGAGAATTATTTAGATGTATTCACCGATTAAAACAGGTGTCCCAAGGAAGAAGTGACTCAGATGAGGCAGCAGAGTAAGACTAGAAAGTCCCTTCATTTGCTAATAAAGAGATAGGAAAATATCCTAGAGGGCCAAAAAAACTGAATAAGAAGCTAATAACAAAAAGTGGGAAATGCTTAAGCTTTGCAACTGTGTATTTTGCAAATGTACCAAATGAAATGCAGCTTTGCCGTCAAGTCCTGTAGGGGGAAATTCACCATCCTGTTATAGGATCAAGAATTGCTGATTACTGGAGCTAGTCCAGCACCAGAAATAGCAGCGTGGGGGGAAGCAGAATCCCAAATGTGCCTGCAATAAACCAGCCCAAAGCCTGGTCTTTGGGGCTTTTTCTGGGATGTTCACAACTCTGAGGCAGTTTGGTTGTCACACCTTCCATAAAGGAAGCCCTAACAGCACACAGACACGTCGCCTCCGAGGGGCTTCACGGGCCAAGAGTGCAGGCTGGCTTGCACTGGCGTGAAGATGGGGCACAGGCTTTAGCAACAACCAAAATGACAATTACCAAACGTCCTTCTGCGTGAGTAACGGCAAAACTGCTCCTCTGCTAAAAACTGGAGAAGCTCCCACGCAAACACTGATGTGGAAAACCTCGGCTGGCTACAAACACACACACACAAAAATAAAGGAAACCTTTGCAGTACAAGTCAAGAACTGCAAGCTCTGCTCTGGGCCACTGCAAAACGTCACTGCTTTGCAAAACACAGAGAAGCAGAGCGAGTTGCACTAGCTGGAAACCTACCCCTTGCTGCCCCACATCATTCCGGGCCACAGGGACGGATAAAACCGCAGGGGATTCGGGAAGGGGAGGCCGGCACGACGGAGGAGCCGCGGGCGTCGCGGCCAGCCGGGGCGCAAGGCCCCTCTCCCGTGGGTGCACCCACCCCGCAGTGGGTGCGAGAGCCGGAGCCTGACCGCGTGTGCAGGGCGTCTCTAAACGCGGCTCTCTGTACGTCAGAGTGAAACCAGGCCCACTGAACCCCTCACAGCACCAAGACTCTGAGCGTGGCTTGAAGTAATGACTGACCCGAGCACATACAAGTGCACGCATTGAATTTCGGCTGAAGCAGAATTCTCTCGGGAGAGAAAAACCCGTTTGTTAAACAGTTTGGCAGATAGCGTCAGTTCTTGGTGGCAATTATTTAGTTTGTTGTCCTTCCGTCGTGACACCTGGGTACGTTAATGTCAGCGGAACAGCTATTTGGGGTCCTGTGCTTGTGTTAAAAGGATGAAAAAGAAAACAAAAAAAGTATGTTAGAATAACTCTTGGCATCCAGGGTATGCAATATTTAACATCTCTTTGAACATATCAAGTGAAATGCCAAAATTAATACTGTGCATGCAGCCAGTCTATAAAGGACAAACTAATTAACATTAAATTAATCATTAAAACAATCATTAAAAATTGAGTTTGGTACTTTTTTTGTGAGCAGCAATACTAAGGTTCTGTGCTCTGACTTAATCCCATATGAGTTATGATAAAATAGCGCGGTTTGGAAAGCAGCCGTGTCCAATAGCCTAAAACAACTAAACTGACTGGCCTAAAAATGTAAGCGTTAATGAGGTATCCTCATTCTGCTGGGGTGTCTTTAGTGGTTTGCTATGCCAAATCTTTGGTAGAAGTCTAGAACAAAATGAAATTGGTTCTGATAAAAATATCAGAGGGCAGAAAAACATGTGGTATAACAAAATGATGAGCACAAACCAGTTATACTGATCAACTTGGAGTGCACTTTGACGGAGATTTAACATGACTGTAATATGAGAGGATAAAATAAGCGAGGATCCCCCCTCACACGCGCTGCCCTGGTGGTGCTCTCTACGCGCGGGGAAGCTGAACTCAGAGCCAYGTGCATTTTAATGCAGCCGTGTGTCGAGGATCAAGGCATGTAAACCACGCCTTCAGGAGAGCCCTTGCTGTATCTCTGAGACTCAGTAAAACCTGCAAAGGTGCCGCCATAATTTCCTGCCCGCAGATCCCCCCGCGCAGTGCCAGGAGTGGAGGGATGGATTCGGTTACTGCACGCGGGCGGGCAGGGACTCCGTGCTGAGCCTGCCGCTACGCAGCGCGTCAGTGGGACTAACCCACGGCCATTGCTCATATGCAAGGGCACAAGAGCGTAGCTGAGCGCCAGCACGGTTTCCAGAGACACCGCTCCAAGGGAGCGGGAGCGGCGACTTGATTAGTTTAGGGAGACCTCCGGTCAAAGAGCGATTTTTGAGAAAATGAGGGGCTTAATAAGGGGCACCCCGCTCCCTGCCCCAAATACTCAGCTGTAATGTAAATCCTCAAAAATTCAGGCATGCAAAGAGATAAATACTAGCAGAGCTCATAGTGGGCTGAGTACCACACGCAGTATCTTCATGCAGTGCATGTGATGGCTCAAAGTCTGGGAGGGGGGTGTCAGCGAGCCCGCGGCCTGTTGTTCCTTCTGTGCCCACTGCCCTTCAAAGCCCACGTGTCCTTGGATCGTGTTAATAGGGAGACGTCCAGCTAGGAACCCAGTGCCATGCAAGAACAACCATCTCCTGCACTGCAACGCGGCAGGTTCCAACTCCCGCTTACTTGGGAAAGAAGGGAATTTGCTGTTCTAAAAACATTCCATAATTTTGGCTCCACTTGCATAAGAAGCTGTAATACAGCTGCTATCAGAGTATTACCAGTATTTCTTTTTTTTTTTTTTCATGAAATTCTAGGAAGTTATCTTAGCAACATGAAAACGGGCAGCATTTTCAAACCTTCCACGAACATTTTGATCACAAAACGCTTTCTGAGCCCTGCGAAACGGAGCTGCGACACGTTAAAACGCGTCGGGGTTGTCGCGGTGGTGGCGGATGGGTGAAGCAGGTCCGCGGGCTGCCCCCGGGCGCTGCCTGACGCGTTTCCACGCCCGCACCGCGGAGCCCGGGGCGACCGCGCGGCCCCAGCGCGGGCGGCAGGGGGCGCCCTCGCACCGCGCCTGAGCCCGCGGCCGCGGCCCGACGGGGCGGGGAGGGAAAACCGCAAAGGGGGAAAAAAGAAGGAAAGAAGAAAAAGAAAAAAAAGAGAGAGAAAAGTGGAGAAAAGGAGAGAAGAGAGGGGAAAAGTAAAAGCAGTCGAAATAACGGGGATAGAGCGGAGGGAAACGCGGCCGAGGGCAGGGGGCAGCGCACGCAGCGCCGCGGGACCCCGCGGCACGGGGCCGGGGGGCTGCGCCGGGCGGGGGGGCTGCGCGGGGGCGTGGCGGGGG